>CATIXQ010000036.1:5138703-5214588 GCA_949711755.1 Leptidea juvernica | reverse complement strand
TAGTGATTGCAAATAGAAGTGAAAACTTAAAACTTTTGGTATTAAAATTTGAAATTTCATAATCATAGATGACATTGATCATTCATCAATGTTTAAAAATAATAAAATTATTAATTTCAAATTATTTTTAAAACTTATTTTCAATAATATATCAATCAAACAATAACACTATTTCAACAATGCACAGTCTATATAAAGATTGAACTTTTTATAAAATCCATTCAATTTCACTTACCTACTTATAAGATATACACAGCACTAATCTTAACAGAACAATACGTCAGATATACTGCTATATAAACATATAAGCATTTGGTGACGCGAATTCACGAGATTTCATCCATCCAAAAAGTGTCTTACCATAAATATTTACATATTTTTTAAATTATCGGTTATCCGTAATAAGTCGTACACTGAATGGTGGGTATTATTTTCCGGTAAGGTGAAAATTCAGGGATGAGGAATATGTTAGATACATTTTTGATTTGTTATTTTGTTATTAGAAATTTTTGTGATAAGTCTCAGCTCTTATTAAGAGAACTAAATCCATTGCAAGATCTGGTAGTGTTGTGTGTGCCTTCGCTTTTTTCATACTGAAAGATGATTTTTTTTTATGTTACATTTCCGACGATACAAAATTTTGTTTTCGGTCTTAGACAGATCTTTATATAGGTTTTAAAAATAATACATATAATATTACAAACATTTTATTAAGAAATAACTATGATAATAGTATATATTATGACTAAACCGAAAATTATAGCTAGGAAACACAGTTTCGAAGTAACCATGGCCTACTCTATCGAGGCGGTGATAATGAACGGTTGAAACAGCTCTAACCAAATAAACTGCTAGATTCTATGTGACCTAGTTTGAGATACTCAAGTGTTTTATCAGGGAAAAATGAATCACAAGTCTAAAGATTTGAGAGGAATCATTCGCTGAGGCTTTTTTATAATTTAACATTTCACAACATGGACAAACAACAGTGCCATAAGAGTAACTGCAGCTCTGGCTTAAAATCGTGAGTGAAAAGCTCAAAATATAAGGATTTCATCGGCAATTTCCTCTTCCAAAATTTAACCAATCATATCGAAAATCTGGAAAGTAAATGTAAAATGTATTCAGTTTTTTATGAAAATAAGGGATGAGACGAGCTAGACGTTCAGCTGATGGTAATTGATACGCCCCGCCCATTACAATGCAGTGCTGCTCAGGATTCTTGAAGGACCCAATAATTCTGAGTGGCACTGCAACTGATCTCGTCACCTTGAGACATAAGATGCTAAGTTTCAGTTGCCCAGTAATTTCACTAGCTACGGCGCCCTTCAGATCGAAACACAGTAATGTTTACACATTACCTACTGCTTCACGGCTGAAATAGGCGCCGTTGTGGTACCCATAATCTAGCTTGCATCCTGTGCAAAAGAGCCCAAAAGCGGTAAAAATGTCACACTGTTTTGATTTTTTTTGCTTATTGTTGTCGGATTTACATACTAGGGTTTTGTTTGCTCAAGCCATAAAACAGAAATATAAAAAAGCAGAACAGAGTTAATGATAATATTGATCTTAACAATATGTTATGGTTTTTTTAAAGTGATAATCCTCACTTCTAGGATTAAAACACAAATAAAATATATTTTATGATCGATACGGGACTCGAACCCACAACCTCCGGCGTGCCGGTGCTCTAACCAACTGAGCCAACCGTTTGAGTAACGGCATCTCAGGTTGTGGCTTCATCTACAGGAAGAGTTGATCAAAGCAAACAAGATTTTATAACGATACGTTACTCGAACGGTTGGCTCAGTTGGTTAGAGCACCGGCACGGTCCAAATGGCATCTATTTCGCATCGAACAAAAGAAGACTTACGTAAATCGGATCATAAATCTCAGAGTAATCGGTGTAGGTACATACACAAAAAAACCCGATCGAATTGATAACCTCCTCCTTTTTGAAGTCGGTTAAAAAGCGCGTACACCTTCCTTAAAGGCCTGCAACGCTCTTGTGGTTCCGCTGGTGTTGCAAGAGAATGTGGGCAGCGGTGATCACTTAACACGTACGCTCGTTTGTCCTCCTATTCCATAAAAAAAATCGGGATTAGATAGGCATACTAAATAATTTTTTGTTGAGCCTGGTTAATTTTACTGCAATTCAAATTAATTTTTTTCTTTTGTAAAATCCTGGAAGTACAAGTTAAAAGAAATAATTCATAAGTAAATAGAGTTTTTAAGAATAGTTTTTATAACATTAGTTAGATTCAGTTTCACTCATGGATCTTGAGCGGTGTGATACCATAGAAGTTAAAAAATAGCAGTACCTACTTGCCAGTTGTCACTCAAATACCCGCAGGTATTTACCTATACCTATTCTTGCCATTAATACTGGAACAAAGAAAAAAAAATCTATTGTAAATAACATTTATCATTTTATTCGAATTGGTCTCCATTGGCTGCAATACAGTCTTTTAAACGTTGAGGCCAGTTATCAATAGAAGAACCCACTCTTTTCATGCGAAAATTCTTCACTGCCAATCGTAGGGACTGTTTTAGGGGCTCCAAATTATCATGGTGTTTAGAGCAAGCAGTATTCTCTAAGACCATAAATCATAATCCACATTAAGATCGGGACTAGACGACGGTCTTCAGCTACATGTTAAGGGCTTTACTACCTTCTCAAGAATGGTATCTTGATACACTTGTGCCGGTGTTTTGATACCTTTTTCACAAAACTATGACACAGTCAGTCCTTCACAGCTAATACCCCTAATAGTCGACTATTTGTCAAGCTTCCTTAGAGCTTTGAGCATAAATACTGTCATTTTGTTTGTTAACATGTTGCTCAGTTGTAAAAACGTTGTCATCCGTAAAGAAAATTTTACTGTGACCTCCCTTTTGCGTACCGCATAAGTACCTGGTTTTTTCAATTTTACCACCCTATCTTTTTTAAATTATCAGTTATGAAATGACTGGTACGTCTCTTAATGGCTGCAAGTCCTAAGTCATCATTTAAAATACGCGACATGGTTCTAGGTGCTATCTTCATCTTCTGAGATAAAATATTTTGCTGTGGGGCAGGATTTCTTCGAATTCTTTCCCTTACTGAAAGAAAGAAAGAAAAAAAAAGAAAACAAGTTTATTCATGACGGTATAGTACAATAAAACATAAAACAAAATTGAGAATTATTATTTTCTATTCGTCACAAAGTGGTCCCAACTCAGCATATTTGCTGGTTTGAAAACCAGCGCTGGTCTTCCGTTGGGCCATTTGGTGACGTCGCCTTAAAAATAATTATATAGTAACTAATGCGTAGACTGAGTAAATAAGATAATGTATTAGCTTGTCAAATTCTGAAGTTTCTAAAGTTCTGACTGACAAGTTGACAACTCTGTCAAATGTCAATCTGAGTTCGAAACATTAAAGTTTTACTTACTGCTTTGACCACCTTTTTCGTACCAACACTACGTGGACGGCCAGATCTTTTTCTTTCACAAACAGGTCTCATTGTACCTATTAATAGCCCGGTACGCAAACATTTTACTAATACCAAACGTATGAAGAGTTTTAAAAAATGCATTTGGCTCCATACCTGCTTTGTGTAATGCAATCACAGCGATTCGGTTCTCTTTATCACCCCACTCCATTTTAATATCGCAAAATATTGTACAATGTATTGGCGCCAAAATGAGAAAAATCAATGAATTACAGATTCCAAATTCAAATGTAATAGTTTGTTTATTTTTAATTGTAACAGTATTTATGGCCAGACTAAGTATATAAATATTAAGACGTCCAAACTAGATTTGATGTAATTGGTGGATTTTATTAGACTAGATTAGATAATAACACCTACAATCAAGTTAACCTCGTCTGACTATAGATGACATAAAAGATTCACTTTAAAACTTATCAATGGACCGAAGAATAATATGATCAAGATGATCGCGATACAAAGAAGTTGAAGTTATTCAAGCGTAATGAATACTGTAGGGGCGATGTCTGATCGTCAACCCGCACTCGGTCACAGCACAATTGTTACCGGCCAAGTGGACTCAAGTGCACAAAACAATCATTACTTTTGTCACAGTTGCGCCTACAGACATCCGCCACACTGCTGTGGGATATTCTCAGGTTGACAATGAACATTGGCCCGGAATAAAGATATAAATTATGCCTTGAAATCAATAGGTATTATGAACTTAAATGGATAATTGTAAGTTTTCGTTAAAGAACAACACTCTCTAATCGGATTACCTTATTGGGATTGCGTACAGATAGTATCGAAAGACGTAGTGTTGTTGGCCCCCCACAATATAAACCGATGATGTGGTCAAGATCGCCGGGCTAGATTGGATGAGGGCAGCGGAGGACCGATCGTCATGGCGATCTTTGGTGAACGTCTTCCGGCTGAAATAGTGATGATACTATAGGCCACAGGGCTTTCGCATGTATCTATCATGTCACTTCATTTTATCACGAGGACTTTTTTTAAAGCTCTTGACGTCAACAAATTCCTTCGCATCACACGCTACAATCTTGGAGATTATCCCCACCCCAGATATGTGGCGTTCTTCTACAGTGCGGTTATCAAAGAACTTTCTACCACGTACAACCAAACTGTGGAGAGATCCTTGATGTTCCCGCGGGACAGTACGACATGGGTACCACCACAAAAGCTCGTAGACCTTCCTTGAAGGGCGGAAGAGCTTCCATGTTTCAAGGGAGCGTGATGGGCGGTGATCAGAAAATCACTATTAAACGGATGACCCGAGCCCCATTTGTACTCCTCTTCCATAATAATGTATAGCGGGGACTTTTTAGCAATTCCTCCAAACGAGAATTGCTTGAATTCAAGCATCGTTAAATTGTGATACCTACAGATTCAAACACATTTATTTTTACTCGTAGGACACAAAGGGCCACTTGGGTATGTCAATGTCAAAAAAATTAGGGAAACGGTTGACCCCTCAAAAAGCCCATCCCTGTAACTTCCCGATAATTCCATACCTAAACGCTTCAAATTGTACTTATGATGATTTTGAGCTCTTCTGTCTGTCTGGTAAAAGTTTAATAAAACACTATTTTTTTCTTTTCAATCGGCAATAACCTTTGAATGAATGAACCGATTTTCACGCGGTTGACGGCATTCGACACAGTTTTTTGAACCTCATTATTATCTTTGAGTTTCAATTGATCGAACGCGGAATTTTTTAGGGACACTTTTTTCGGTTTTCTTTCGTCAACGATAACCCACGAACGAATCAACTGATTTTGACCGGCTTGGTGGCGATTGAAGTGGTTTTGGTCGAGCCGTTCAAAAATTATACACACACACCGATACATACATCTAGACGTACGGACACCATCGCGGGAATAGTCTGGGAAGCTTCCTAGTAACGTCCAGATCTGATGAAAACTCAATTTTCGAAAAATGGGGTGACACCTATTAATGGACATTTATCTTGTGATTAGCAAAAATAACCGGCTTCTATCGTCGCTACACAATACTCACATCTGAATGTTTGAGCTAACAAAATATATTTTAACGTGATAACGTCTTATAATTCGATGAATGCCGGGTGCGCGAACCATAATGTGTCACGTTCCACCTTGGCTGAGTGTGCGAGCGAGAGCGCGGAAGGAGCGATAGATAAGCACGATCGGCCACAGCGTTCGGCTTTAAACGCATCTTGTTCTTAGATTATGAAAAAAAGTAGCATCGGTCGGTGGTTGCAATAATCGGTTATTTTTATAACAATTTTGTCTAAAAAATTATTATGACTCATATAAGCGATCGTAAAAGGTTTTCTTATGATGTTATTACCTAAGTGTATCCGTAAACCGACTTTAAAGACAACCAATTATTTTAAAATATTATTTAGTCTTTATTATACCTACCAAAGTTACAGTATATTAACTAATTATTTACAGGTCTTTGAGGTCGTTTATGAAGAAAGGGAAGAAGGGTGAGCAAGCGGCAGCACAGAGCAGTAAACCGACCACGAGTAACCACGTGAATGGAGGAGACAGCCCTATTGTGTTCAGGCGAGCCATGCAATGTAAGGTTTCGATCATTGGCTTTATAACCAATAGATGTCTAGTAAAGAGCGTACGCATTCGTATATACATTAGAAAAACTTGTCTTAAATCCACCAATGAGCATTCAGTATTCCGCGCCCGCTCAATTCAGTTTGTTGACTGAATTTTTTGCATTGCAGTCTCACCCGTTGCCACTTGCCAGTCCCCGCAACACCACCCGCTACCCGCTCACATCTTAGTACCCCGTCCTCGCCACCTGTCACCCCATGGAACATCACAATGCCTCAGTCAACTATGTCTGATGTTTTATGTCGGTATAGCATCGGACGAACATCGCTGGCCCGTTATTTCTCGACAGTTACAATCTTTTTATCATTGCTCATGCTAGTTTCGTTTTAGAACTCGAGTTTTAATATTTTCTCTTCACTTCAATAGAAGGAAGAGCTTCCGTTAGGCTGCGTGTCGACCCGAGATGTGCGAGGATGCGTAGCGAGAGATGTATTTGTGAAAAACCAATAGAATCACATCATAGCTGTTTCCACTAGAGCCACACTGAGCGGCGTTAGGTGATCCCAGAACAGTACAATTTGGGTGCCTGCAAAAAAAGCTCGTAAATGTACATAAAAGGCCGACAACGCTTCTGTGATTCCTATGGTGTCGCAAGGGAGGCAGGCGGTGATCCGTACGTTCATATGCCCTCCTGTTCCATTAAAAAAAGGTAAATGTAATAGTGATTCTTTTGGTTCTCAACAATGACATCACCCGCTAAAAACTCTCGCACATTTCGGATGGAAACGCGGCCTAGAAATACATAATTTGAATTCACCTCAGAGATCTTTCATGAAACGGTTAATGCGAGTCGGAGAATCAAGGTAAGTTTACCAAGACTGTGGCAAATGGAAGTTTGTGATATCTGCCGACCGCTTGGGGAGACAAGCGGCGGGTTGTATGGCGATGCGTTTACTAATATGAAAAGTCCTGACAAAAACCTGACATTCCGATAATAGTCCGACTTTTAAGTTGATCTCGTTTAGATTTTGTTTTCGTAAAGATTTAAGACTTTTTTGTAATATGTAGTTCTATTACTATATTTCATAAAATTAAAAATAAAATCCGGACAAGTTAGAGAACCAGACAAAATCCTGACTAGAGTCTAAAAGTCAAGACATGTCCGGATTAATCCGGACGGGTGGTAACCCTAAACAGTATGACTGACAGTTAGTAAATTAAACGAAACTCGCTAGAAAAAAGTTTAACGCTCATACACACGATATTTATAGAGTAATTTATTACGTAATGTGGCAAATACCTCTGTCATCACCGATTGTTTACTCTACGATAGACAATGACTGACTGCTTTAAGCCTAGTATCTTCCTACGTGGTGACACACTATTATTTTTAAACATTTACACTTACCTACTTGTGTAAGAAGTGTAAATGTGATTTATTGCAGTTTCAATTTTATTAACATACTTAGATACATAAATTATTAATATATCGTATTGAATTATGTGTGGGTATCGTCTTGAATCTTTCTCTCAGACTTTGTCAAAAACTGATCAAGATTAGGCTTATTTCAACAATAAAAGAACATGGGCATAAAAGTGCATTCCATGTAAACAAACATAGTAAGTGTATTCTATAATAAAAATAGAAAGATGAATTAATACGTGATCGTTATTTCCAGCAGCATTTCCAACCGCCGGTAATACGTAAGAATTACAAATCAAAAATCACCTTCTTAACATGGATACCATTTTATAAACCATATAGGTACTAAAGAACCTGCATCTTTTATCACTTAAGCCCCTGTATTGTAGATACTGTATTCAAAACAGTTTTCATCAGTTAATGCCAGAATAATTATCATAAATTAAATCTTTTGCTGTTTTATAATTGGTATTTTATCGAATTTAACTCATTTTATACATACGCAAGGGCGTATCTCATAAAGTAAATAAGGATTAGGGCTTCCAATCCCGCGCCATTTTCCAAACCCGCGTGATGTGGGATTAAGGGTGCGGGATCCGCGGGAATTGCGGGACTAAAAAAAAGTGTCCACAACTGTGGAAGCAGAAAGGGCATTTTCTCAAGGCTATATTGCGTCTAACGGCCGTTCCCAATATTCAGTCTATCTTTTACTTGAGATAAAAATCGTAAATGACGTTGACTTTTGTGTCCCAATAAACTTATCGACGGTAACTCACCTAATCCGTACACGCTGTCTGTCAATGGGACGACGTATAGCTTACCAGCGATAGAAGTTTGTATTGAAATTGCAATTTACGCGTCCCAATATAAGGCGGTAAGAATGACTTACCGGGTATATTGGGACAGATTCAGATTATTGACAGCGAATTAATGATAGTAGAAGGTAGTAATTTATCTCTGTAGATAGTATATTGGGAAATGCTGTAAAATACGCAGTAGTTTGGCAAACGACAGTTTTGACATGTTGTGTTACCTTCGGTTACCCTACGATAAACCTTTTCAGTTAACATTAAGAGCTGACAAACTTAATAAATAAGTAATAATTTATCAGTTTAAAATGTGTTCTTTTTGATTGATTTATTAATTTTCTTTGTGTATTTTATGAAAACGATTTGTTTTATTTTGATTTGCTTTGTGCAGAATTTGCTATTGTTTTTTTGTGAAAAAAAGAAACCATAACAAATTCTTTATATTTATAATATAATATATTTTGGTATAATTTGGTTGATCTAATTTCAATAGTAATATATAAGTACGTTAATTAATCTGGAGTTGATTAATTAATTGTTTTATTTGCCTAATTGTGCATATTTTAAATATGCGGGATCCCGCAAATACTGAGATCCCGCGGCATTGAAAATTCGTAGTCCCCCAAATACCGAGATTAAATTTATGCCGCGGGATTGGAAGCCCTAATAAGTATATATTTACTCTACTAAAATCTTGAATGCATTTTATTGTGTATGCTTTAATCACTAGGTGACGCCAGTTGGCATCAGTCCATCTCTTTCAAGCCGTTAGTTACTAGCATAGAAACCTCAATAATAAGTGCCTTATTATTAAGATTCCTATGGTTACTATAAATGCTCCTACTCATACCTACCTAATAACTAGGGTTACCACCCGTCCGGATTAATCCGGATATGACCAGTCCTAGACTCAAGTCCGGATTTTGTCCGGCTCTCTAACCTGTCCGGATTTTACTTTTAATTAGATAATTTAAGTTATAAAAAAGTCTTTAATCTTTACGAAAACGAGATCGAGAAAACGAGGATTTTATCGAAAATTCAGCATTTTGTTACTTTAGCAATTTGTATTCCACATTATTAAAGGGTTGTTATCTGGTTGCAGACTCGTCGATGTCCAGGAGCACCGTGGGCTCGCCGGAGTCGGACCGTTACGTGTACGGCGGTTCCGTGACGCCGCTGCCACGCTCGCGGTTCCAAGAGCGTTTGAGATGCTCTCACCAAGATATCAGCTCACCAAGGTTTATTATACATTTATATAAAGTTCAATCATTTCACCGTATTCACATGGTTCGATTTCAGTTGAAAAACTATTGGTTAAAGTAAGAGAAATTTTATTAACTGAATGATGTACACTTAGATTATTTATACGTCTAGATAGACTGTGCAAGCTGTGAAAATGTCGATGAAATTGAACAATGCACGCATACTAACACAAAGTGATGTACAAATCGTGAGTGTAAGGCTAAATCTATAGAACAAAGACTTAGCCGAGTGTGATTTTGATTGATTGATTAGCTGTCAAATGACTATAAAAACGAAATAAAAGATTACTACTACTTTTACTTACTATCTTACATTCAGCTAAGTTTTAGGTAACTACGTAACTAGTCTGAGCAATGTCTAAGTACGATCTATAGATATAGATCTTAGCCTAAGACGTAGCTTGTCACGCACACTAAAGTAATAAACCTGGCCTGTTCTCATCGATTTTTTATGGAATAGGAGGACAAACGAGCGTACGGGTCACCTGGTGTTAAGTGATCACCGCCGCCCATAATCTCTTGCAACACCAGAGGAATCACAGGAGCGTTGCCGGCCTTTATCTTATATCGGTTGTCTAGCAGCTAGAGGCTATCTACGCGTATAAATTGTCTAAGAGCGTAAGCAATAATACCTACATAGTTTGAAGTTGATATGTTCATTTCGAATTTCAATCAGCAAGACAGTTGAAACGATTTAAAAGTTAGAAAATGTTTAGCTTTAGTCGGATAATTTTTTATCGCTTCGGTTTCATTGACAATTTGTTTATGCAGATTTAGCAGCTGATCGGCTTAGCAGATCAATCGCATGAGATTTAGCAGCTGATCAATAATAGATACTACATCGTAACCCAACTTCAAAATCTGGCTATGTCGAACACAATAACACGGACCTTCGTCGGCGTTGTCCATCACCGAACGACGGTGAACGAAGGGTTTCTCTTCTCTTTCACTCACTTTGCCACAAATACTCTTTCTCATTCAATTCCATAACTTTCTTTCGCCGAATTATTGAAGTATAACTTCTTTAGGCGCGGCTTGAGGGTAACTCAGTTTTTTTTATAAAATTTCTTAACCGTTAAAAATTTTAACAAAAAAACAACCGACTTCAAAAACACTTTTCCAAAACAATAGCTATATGATATACACTAAAAAAGTGTAAAAATTATTGCGTTTATATAATTCTAGTTAGGATTATTGTTATTTTTGGAATTGGTGTCCCCCCGCTGCGGCCCCGCTCCCGCCTCCTACGTCGCGCGTGCGACTCAAGCACATCTCACCTATAACTGTGTATGTAGTTACAACTACCTTGGCTGACACCGACTACCCCACAGGGTCCTAAAAATATTAAATATCTATAAAACTGATGGTAATAATTCTCTTCTTTCATTATTTTAATCACCTTCAGCAGGATTATCTTTGACTAATAATCCTACGACTAAGCTGATGATCGTGGGTTTGACATTTCGATGGTATGACAATGAATATGTATAAGAAATCAAATTTAAAGGAGTCAATAACTAAAATTCGACTTACGGTTATTGAGGTGAACTAATTTTTTATTATTCTAATTATGGAGATAAAATGGTTTGTGAGGAATAAATGATAACTTCGGGAATTGGTTTTGGGCTTAAAGCGACGTTTTTTCAAGTTATTGAGGTTTGACCTAAAGCGGTTCTACTGTAATAATATTTTTGCCATGATTACAGTGGCACACCAAGGATGGCTCGCAGTGACATCATGGGGTCTCAGCTGAGTGTGACCAGCACAAATCCCTTTGATGAGCCCCCGGTGCCGCCGGTCCGAGCCTCGCGGCGGAAGAAGAAACGTGCACCAGCGCCGCCCTTGAACACTAGCGTAGAAGAATCGGTAATTAATTTTATTTAAAAAATATAGTTAATCTCTGCGACCTATTTCATTCATTTTGTCTTAGGAATACAACATACTTTCTTTAGTTTCTTGTGCCGCTTCGTCTCTCTCAGAGCGCCATTTGATTCCAAAGCGATAGTAGTATCTAGTATATTAGAAATGACATCAAAAAGGATTCAAAATAATTCAATTTTGAGAAAATAAATGCCTTAAATACCTTTACTATGCCATCAAAAACATAACTTGCAAAAAAACGAATTTCACCTTCGCACGACACGCCAGGTGGATTTGCTGGATGTGTGGCGGTCCTCCACAGTGCGGTTTTCAAGGAGCTTTCTTCCTCGTACTACGAAGCTGTGGAATGAGCTTCCTTGTGCGGTGTTTCCGGGACGATACGACATGGGTACCTTCAAGAAAAGCGCGTACACCTTCCTTAAAGGCCGACAACGCTCTTGTGATTCCTCTGGTGTTGCAGGAGAGTGTGGGCGGCGGTGATCACTTAACACCAGGTGACCCGTACGCTCGTTTGTCCTCCTATTCCATAAAAATAAAAAAATAAAAAGCAACTCTCGCAACTCAGTTCTTCTAACGTACAAAGTTGTGAGATCCATGTCGTGTATTTATTCAGTTCCAACTTAAGAGTCCTTCTGTGTTTTGTTATTACATAATTAGCTAACTAAGCAACATCTTAATATTGAAAATATTTTATGTTAAATAAATAGATTAACTTACCCCTCAGATTCAGCTTATACTATGTACTTACTTGCTATCGATTACTTACCTACTCACCGACTGGGCTATTCTAAAACCATAGGAAAAATAATCATTTAGGTATTTATTAAAAATACCTAGCTACTTGGCAATTATTTCTGGCCAAAACAGTGACATCTTAATTTTTTTAATTAAACCGAAAAATACTAGTTTTAATTTTTGTTAAATTATTTTCAGGCCAACGTTTCCGTGACTTCGGAAACAGTCGCCTCTGAAACTGATACTTCTAAGAACGAAGTCGAAGAGGACTTGGATGAAATGAACCTCAAGATTGAGTTGAAAATCGTTGAAGATTCAGACGATAACGTAAACACCTCGGATGTAATCCATGACAATGACATTACAAATACTGAGTCCATAACATCAACTAGTCAAGTCGTAAGCGAAACCAAAGAAACAGAAGATGATATAAACAGAAACAACACTAGTTATAACACATCAAATGTTAAAGAAGCAGAATCCGAAGATGATATTCTCAACAAGGTTTCCTTCTCCAAGATCGACATTTCTAAGTATCGAAGAAATTCCAGCGTTAACGAAGACGACATTAGATTGCGGCGTGGAAACTTGGAAGACTTTCATAGTTTATCGAATAAAAGGAGCAAAAGCTTGACAAACGCTCTAGACGGATCATACATAGCCTATGATATTAACTTAGATGATGATAAAAATAACAATCAAAATACAGAAGAACCACAAAAAGTAATATGTAAAATTTACGAAGACAGAAAACAAAGCATTGATAATTCTCTATCAAGTACTGAGAAGGAGTTCATAGAAATAGACAAAGCAACAAGAGAATTAGAACGAGAGATTAGTAAATTAAATTCCGCCCTTAATGATGATGATTTATCGTTAAGTGAAAGTAGATTATCCGTGTCGGATGTAAGGCGAAAATTCGAGAAAAATGATACGTCATCCCCAAATCCTATACCAAAACCGAGACGCAGTCACTACGGTGAATGTAGTTCACCAATAAATAATCACGTACAATCTTAATATAGCTAAGAAACTAATGAGTTTTGAAGAAATTTGTATACAACTTTATAATTTATTCGAGTTAGATCTCACATGGGTTGATGCAATGGTTTTTAAACTAAGTCATCGCAAGTTATAAGATTTATTAATCGAGGTGCTTTTGCGACTTAAAGATTTATGTAGATATATTATTTAAACATTGTCCGCAGTTATTATTTTCTGTATTTATTAAGTACAACTAAATAATAAAAAATAAAATGTATACCTAATATATAAATGGCAGCTTAATAAATATAAAACAACTTAAAGACAAACCTTACATTAAAGATGGTTTCCGCTGCGCTCCAACTAGATACCGCAAGCGTAGTCTCAAAGTGCGGCAACTAATACTCGGTCGTACTCGGGCCAGTCTCGAACAAATGTGTGACGTTGACGTGCCACATGAAACTAAAATGCCGGATTGTGTAGTAAAAATAATAGTACATAAAATAAGAAAGACACTGGGATCACATATCATCAGTAAGTATTTTAATAATTTCAATTTAAAATAACACGAAGCGTATGTTACAAAATTTGAATGATGCCATTAGTGTCAAAATGCCACGCACACAAGTATCTAATAGTTACCGTAATAAAAAGCTATTCGTTGTTCTTAGGTAGTGCGGTATCTAGTTAGAGCGCAGCGGAGACCAATCCTTTATCGAAGAAACAACCGTTACATATAGTATATTAAATTTTAACAAATGTTATAATATAATGTTAGGTTATAATATTATGTTCCTTTTGCAGCTGTGGCGGCTATATGAGTTATTTTATTTAGAATAATAATCTATAAATGTTATTTAATTCGATATTCCAAATGCTCTTAGCGGCATTATTTCTATGTTGGCCATACCGACAACTAATATATTTAGTTTTTAAACAAATCTCTATTTACACGAAGTCATAATATTCTACGTAAAAATTCATTACAAATAAGTACTACCGAAGCACATGGACAGTACACAACAAACCCATTGAAACCTTTGATGAATTATACGTCTAGAATGTGTGACAGCTGTGAAAACATCGAAAAAAATTAAAGTTGACTGTTAACCTCTATTTTGAGCAGTGCACTCACACTAACACAACATACAAATCGCGTAATAATAAACCTGGCCTGATTTTATAGTTTTACTAGCAGCGAGAGGCTCTATCTAGAGCAGTGGTTTCCCACCTTTTCTTGGCCATGCACCACTTAGATTTTTTTATTGTTGGCAGGAACCACGGTGTACGAGAAAAATAAACTGAATCAATCCTAAAAAAGCTTATCCTTTCCCAGGTAATATGATTCTGAAAATATTCCGATATCGTGTTCATGAAGTAGATACCTTTTGAATTTATTTCCAGTTCTCGTCAAATCAACAATTCTTCACAATGTGCAGCGTTGCAATTGGTTCGCGATCCGAGGACCTTTTTCCGACTCCTGTGGACCACTGGTTAGGAACCACTTATCTATAGTCTAGACGTATTAATTATCTTGGTATAAAAGGCTTTAAAAGTTA
Organism: Leptidea juvernica; assembly: GCA_949711755.1. Taxonomy (NCBI): domain Eukaryota; kingdom Metazoa; phylum Arthropoda; class Insecta; order Lepidoptera; family Pieridae; genus Leptidea; species Leptidea juvernica. Next base: position 5,199,886 of record CATIXQ010000036.1, on the reverse strand, counting down.
CGCGAACACGCGTATTTGAATTCAAAGAACAAATGTAAAGAAAAAAAAGAGATTTTTTTTTTCATTTTTCTTCTTGTAAATTAAGGTTAACTATTATATCCAATTGCATAGTATATGTATCAACGTATCTAACCGTAAGTAATTGTGATAAGTAAATATGATAGTGCTGAGGTGATTTATAAACATTATTTATTTAATTCATTTTAAAATTGTTATTTATTTTAATTGTTTCTTATTTTCAATTAGATGCATATATATATATATATATATATACAGTTTCCTAACATTGTACTTTATTGGATTTGGTGATAAAAAAAATAAAGAAATATTTATTTTTAAAGTAAAATGATGAATAAATTTATAGAATCCAAATATCACGTCATTTTATTCACATCTGAGACCCTCAACCTGAACCACGTCATATAGATAAATAAATAAAAGTATTGTAGTGCTAGCTGTTACCCTCGACTTCGTCTGCATTTACCAGTGTCGCCATGTCAGTTGGTGTTCCAATGCTGCCAAATGCATATATATACAATAAAAAATAAAAATATATTCATTGACTTAAGGCCGTTTTCAATAACTTATCTACGTGCCAGATTTTGGCGAAACACGTGTCGAATTGTTTTAAAAACAAATATTGGCGGAGTTAACACTAAAGAAAACTTAAATCATTTGTATAATTATAGATTTCCGCAAAGTAACGCCTAATTCAATAAATTTTCCATTTTAAAGACAAATCCATTCATTACGCTTACTTACATTTAAATAACCTATCGACATAACTATAATGTGACATGACTATATAACACGACATAACTATGGATAGATAAAATCTTGTCATTAAACGGTGATAGTATATATCCACAACTAGAGATACGTTATTGAAAACGGCCGTTGATGAAATAAAATAACAAGTTAGTCGCGAGGGCCAATGTACTATTCGTGGACCTGTATAACTGGGTGACCCGCTCATCCACCAAGACCAGAAACTACAGTCAATCATGCTGAGTGGGGGATAAAATTAAAATACACGATTGCGTGTAAGACACTAAAACATAAACTATATTTAAAATAAAGTAAAATCATGTTTAAGACACTGTGTGTGTGTGTTTATTTTTATGGAATAGGAGGACAAACGAGCGTACGGGTCACCTGGTGTTAAGTGATCACCGCCGCTCACATTCTCTTGCAACACCAGAGGGTGTTTTTTTTAAAGGTACCCATGTCGTATCGTCCCGGAAACACCGCACAAGGAAGCTCATTCCACAGCGTCGTAGTACGAGGAAGAAAGCTCCATGAAAACCGCACTGTGGAGGACCGCCACACATCCAGATGGTGGGGATGATATCCTAACTTTTGGCGTGTCGTGCGAAGGTGGAATTTTTGTGTGTGTTTCAGTGTGTGTGTGTGTCAAACCTATGTGTACGGAAATGTACTTCAATATATAGACTGCTCGTTCGAGTTTTTCAGTGTCGTCATAGTTCAAACACAATAGTGTTTTGCTTAAACATATCTCTCATCGTGTAGACCATAGTTTCTCAACCTTATTTTGCTCACCGCCCACTTTGCGAATATATTTTTTTCTAGAGTATTTTCGTGTTCTTTTTTTTGCCTTTTTAGACTATATTTTTTAATCTACCTACGCCCCATCTGCGCCATCGCAATGCCCCCTAATTTTCTCTGGGTCTTCTACTGCCGCCCCGAAAGTCTCAAACGCCCACAAGGGGGCGTTATCGCCCACGTTGAGAACCTACGGTGTAGACCAACGTTTGTAAGAAACGTTATCGCTCGATCGTTTTTTCTCCGACTTTGCAAACCACGAAAGTCTTTTGATTTTTGAGGTTAATGTAGGCATGTAATGTAGCCTATGGCACTCACAAAATATAATGTGGGATATATAACAGAATTTTCAAAAATCGATATAAATAAAAATTAATGTTGCTAAGCGCGAAACTCGAGAACTGCTCAACCAATTCGTCATATTTCATTTTGGTTGTTCCTTAAAGAACATGGAAGGTTTGATTAAATAAAAAAAAATGCGCTTAATATAGTAACAACAACCCTGTTCTCATATTAACTTCCAAACAGTTGCACAAAAACTAGCAAAAAGATATATTTGCACGAGTATTTATCCCCCAATGCATCTCCATCTAGTAGATACCAAGTATATCCCCACGCGCAAAACTGGGGCTTAGCCATGTTAGTGACGTCACTGTCTGCTGATATTTTTTTTGTTAAAATAAGGGACGAGACGAGCAGGACCGTCAGTTGATGGCAATTGATACGCCTTGCCCAATATAATGCAGTGCCGCTCAGGATTGTTGAAAAACCCAAAAATTCTGAGCGGTACTACAATAATTGCGCTCGTCACCTTGAGACATAAGATGTTAAGTTTCATTTACCCAGTAATTTCACTAGCTACGGTGCCCTTCAGACCGAAACACAATAATGTTTACACATTATTGCTTCACGGCAGAATTAGGCGCCGTTGTGGTCCCCATAATCTAAACGGCATCCTGTGCAAAGGGGCCTCTCACTGATAATATTTAGTTTACCCTCACAAGCGTAATGTGCTTCTATATCTGTTTTTCAGTTTGAAGAATATGGTGACCACACTTGTGGGACACGCACATGAGGTATTCCATCATGGGTCATCAAGTAGATGGGCGCAGTGCGATATTATCGGAGTTTAAGTCGATACGAAAATATTTTTACTATGTCATGTAAAAATATTAGACAAAGTAAAAATACTTTATATATGATTACTAGCTGACCCGGCAAACGTTGTTTTGCCATATAAAGTATAATTCACGCGATAGTTTTATAAGTAACAAAATATTGCCTATATTATAGCCTGTACATCATTTTGTTCTATTGTCAATAGTTTTTGCAGCGCACGCAAAAATAGGTTTTCGATTTTACACCTTGTGTTACAAAATAGCAATTTTATTACGGATCCCTAATTTTGAAAAAAAAACATAGCCTATAGCCTTCCTCGATAAATGGACTACCCAACACTGAAAGAATCATTCAAATCGGACCAGTAGTACCAGAGATTAGCGCGTTCAAACAAACAAACAAACACTGCAGCTTTATAATATTATAGTATAGATTCGGACAGACCGTAGGCTGAAAATCCACAAAAATGTAAAATTAGAACTAATTGTCTATTTATATATTTATGAACGACGAAAAATAATAGTAGTGATTAGTACAAAATATATTCAGAGATAATAATAAAACTATTCAATAATAACACTCTACCAGTACCAAAGTGTACTTATTCAACTTAACTCCTTCATATATTTAATAAACCTGGGAAGATTGGAACATGTCGTAGATACCAGGACTTTATACTCTTTGGGGAGCTTCTTTTGTTGTCTTGCCTGCAATAAAAAAAGTAAGTCTATTATAATTATAAGTACATTTATGAATTAAAAAAAAAAAAAACATCGCTCCGGTGAATCCTCTGGTATTGCAAGAGAATTTTCGCAGCGGTGATCACTTAACAACAGGTGCCCTGCTCTTAGGGTTACCATCCGTCCGGATTAAACCGGAAATATCCTGACTTTCAGATTCCAGTCAGGCTTCTGTCAGGCTGCATTTTTTTTTAACTATATGAAATTTAGTAGGTAATAAAACGAGATCAACTTAAAAGTGTGGACTTTTATCAAAATTTCGGGACTTTTCACATTACTAAATGGTATCACTACCTGCTCTTTAATAACAGAAATAATAATTATCATGTAGCAAATGCATTGATTGTCATTAAATACGAAAAAAAAAACGTTAATGTTCTCTATGACGTAGGACACAAACCCAGCTAGAGTTGCCAGGCGATTTACGTACAAGGCGAATAAAGTCATACATTCTCGCGTACTTTGGATACTGTCCGGGCAAATTAGACGGTATTCAGGCTGTCGGACATTATACAGACCAATAATATTAAAAGAGTTTGTATTGAAGTACTATTTAAAATTTTCGTGGTGAGGCAATCGCCCATAAATATCCACAACAGTAGGGATCAAGAGATGTGTTTACCACTGACCAATGAACTATCTAATTTTGTGTCATTAAATCATGTTTTATACACATATAACAGCATATAATTCGTAGTCTGATAGCGGAACGCCAAAAGTGTGCTTAAAGACAATGTAAGCACACTTTTCTGTCTATATTGAACATACACAACCGTAACTGAATTTTTTTTTACTCGGCCTGGCTTTTCCCATGATGGCCTAAGACTAACTAACTAACAGGTATCGTAACTGATGACGTATTCTTAAGCCAATCACGTGACAAGCTGGGTCTCATGATAGGCCTTAAATACAAGTCATGGGAAGAGAATACCATGAATATGGTGTAATTTGTGGCATGCTCCATTCGGCTTTGATTTATATGACTTGATTTATTATTTCATAGTATTATGTCCTATGGTATATTGTTATGGGGAAGTGCGGCCGATATTAATACTATCTTTGTGCTGCAGAAGAGGGCTATTCGCGCGATTTATAACCTAGGTCCTAAAGAATCATTAAGAGAAAAATTTAAAGATATAAACATTTTGACTGTTGCTTCTCAATACATTTTTGATAATGTTCTGTATGTTCATAAGCACATTGAGGAATTTTCTAGAAACTGTGACATTCATAATGTTAACACGAGGAACAAACATAAACTTGTTATGCCTACTACTCGGTTGGGTCGAGTTAGTAAGTCTTTTGTTGGGCGATGTATATGCTTTTACAATATGATCCCAGAAAATGTACAAAACAAATGTGTTACGAAATTTAAAAGAATTGTTAAAAAACGTTTGTGTGGGAAGGGTTATTATAGCATAAACGATTTTCTTAATGACACCACGGACTGGGAATAAAGCGAACACCCTCAGGCTCTTTAATTACAAATTTTTATCGTACGATATTACATTGTAATCCATATTTTATATTTAAAAATAAATTTTGTATCGGTGGTAGTTTTTGACATTCAATAAGTGATTTTAAATCCTATTTTGAATAAAAATATTTGAATTTGAATTGATAAATAAAAATGACAAATTCAAAGGTATCCGTACATCAGACCGTATTAACAAAGAGTACATAAGTTATAGCTTACCTTATTCTTCAAAATGGGCGACAGAATTGACAGTTTATCAGCAAGTTTCACTTTGGCCGCTATCTCATTTGTCTCATCCTCGGAATACAGATCAACAATAGTATCAATGGCTTCAGCTAGAACCCACACTTCATTCTCTTTGTGGGCCTGCTCCAATATAAACTCTGTTATAACAATTATTACATTCACTGTTGTATCATTAATATTGTTGACTAATAAAAGTCCCAGGATACCAATCATGCGAATGAGATTTGATCTAATTTCGGGAACTTCGCATTCCTTAATTCCATTCAACATTATCTGAAACAGTATATAATCTGAATCTCGGAAACGGCTCCAACGATTTTAGTGAAATTTAGTATACAGGTAGTTTCGGGGGCGAGAAATCGATCTAGGTTTCAATTTTAAAAAATATAGTTTTATCCGTGTTTTAATGAGAAACAGCTACAATAACATTAGAATAAAAGGTAAATTTCGCCACTATATAGAAGACTATAATAGCTCAGGTGGGACATTCGGTGATCCGGAAAGCAGAAGACCCCGGTTCAAATCCAGATGTCCTATCAGTTTTTTTGTTTTGTACATTCTTAAAAATCCGAGCAAGGCTCGGTCGTCCGGATATTAATAATTTATACATTAACTACATCGACTGTTATAGTAAGTAAATGTGTAAATACCTTTTTTTTGTGAAAATAAGGGACGTGACGAGCAGGAAGTTCAGTTGATGGTAATTGATACGCCCTGCCCATTACAATGCAGTGAGGCTCAGGATTCTTGAAAAACCTCAAAAATTCTGAACGGCACTACAACTGCGCTCTTCACCTTGAGACATAAGATGTTAATCTATTTGCCCAGTAATTTCACTAGCTGCAGTGACCTTCAGAGCGAAACACATTACTGCTTTACGGCAGAAATAGGCGCCGTTGTGGTACCAATAATCTGGCCGGCATCCTGTGCAAAGGAGCCTCGCACTGGTTGAACCTTATCTCCTACAGCTAAAAAGTAACTCTTACCTCAATATCTGATAAAGCCATGTTATTAAATATGCTACTATTCTGTATGTTTCCATTTCCTCTAAACTTTATTTTATCTAAGGCAGTTCTCATAACTGCTGTCGCGGACTCCAAAAATATATTATTTTTCACATTGTCTTTAAATACTAACTTGCCGCAGTCAACCCAAATTTTATAAATTCCATCAATTCCGCCCATTTTATCTACTGGTAGAGTCAACAGCATATTATTGACTCCCAGCAATGCTTTCGTTTGAACATTTTTAAGTCTAAAACAAAATAAATAACAGTTATCAATTACTTATGTTTTTAAAGTGATAACCTTCACTTTTGGAATTAATACACAAATAAAATATGAAAACAAAATTTTATGAACGATGCGCGACTCGAATTCACGACCTCGGGTTACCGTGCGAGTGCTCTTCCAACTGAGCTAACCGTCCGAGTGACGTATCGTCATAAAATCTTGTATGCTTTATTCACTTCTCGGTTAGCTCAGTTGCAAGAGCACTCGCACGGAACGCGAGAGGTCGTGGGCTCGAATCCCGCATCGTTCATAAAATTTTATTTGTGATATAACAGTGATGTTTAGTAAGTACAGCTAAACTGTTAAGTACTCATTCATCATTTTGTTTATTCATTTGTCACAGCAAAAAGAGAGTTTATGACATTATATTTTGTTGTTTGGGTAATTTTTACACAGCACAAAAAAGTTAGTTAGGTTTGATAAACTGCAAAAAAACTTACTGTCTAACTCACAACCCACAGTATATTACAATTAAGACATACTCACACAAGAATCTGGATAAACTCCTTCACCTTTTCTTACAAATTAGAAAAGACAGTAAAGAACAGGGAACATAATAATATAGTTATTATAATGTTGACCCACTTGCATTACAATCTAGCCTTAACTTAGACTTATAAGTAATTCTACTTTAACTTAAACTGCTAGATAGATTAAACTAATAATATGACCATTAACACATTTCTTAATGTCTCTATTAAGGGGAAGTCACTTCATGTGCCTTTTATAATGTACAATCCTATTAATATTATAAATGTGAAAGTTTGTATGTCTGGATGTATGTTTGAACTTCTTTAACGCAAAAACTACTGAATGGATTTTGATGAAACTTTACAATAATATAGCTTACACACCAGAATAACACATAGGCTATTATTTATAAAACTAACGCGTGAATTATACTTTATATGGCAAAACAACGTTTGCCGGGACAGCTAGTGTATTATATATAAAAGGCACTCTTTATAACTCAAAAGCTTTTGTTCGTTTTAGTCTTCTTACTTTATCAGTGTTGTCAAGGAGCTGGATTGCCTCGACGTTCACGTGATGTTGAAGTCTATTTTGATGACCTGCAGCAAATTTTTGGATAACTTTGTGGACAAACTCAATGTTATGGTCCCAAATGTCCCGTGGACATATAAGAGCAAATTTTGGAAAAGAGAATATCTAGGAGAATATAATTTGTCTGACCATAAACACATACAACATAGAACAACACTTCTAATTTTTTTTAATTAAAATATGGAACGCGAGTTCCTCACGCGGATAATGTGCGCTAACATGGTCTTCACCTATCCAGGTCTACCTAATACATGGAAAAAACACATATTCACTAAAAAGAAACAATTAGGCATCAAACTAATCAAACTGTATTGCCTTATTGGATGTAAACTTTAACTTAAAAACAAGGTACCATCTATACATACGGTATAAAATCTTGGGGTACCACAACACCAACGGGGTTTGTACCAAATGGCCAATTACATGACCATAACCTCGCAATACCAACCTTCAAAGATGAAATACTAAAATTCGTTAGGCACACAAAACTAGAGCAGACAATCACCCTAACATATGAGCATAAGCCTTACAAACGAACAGTAACAAATTCATGTTACTATTTATAGTAACTACAATAGAAATTATTAGTATTCACTGAAACGAAAAATACTTCAAGATCTCCTAAGTAGTGAACCGGATAGGTGCTTAATTATGAGGGTCTGGCATAGGTCCTTTGACAAGCAAGCTAGTGAGTACGGAACGAGATGAGCAGGACGTTCAGCTGATGGTAGTTGATACGCCTTACCCATTACAATACAGTGCCACTCAGGATTCTTGAAGTACCCAAAAAATCTGAGTGGCACTACAAATGCGCTCGTCACCTTGAGAGATAAGATGTTAAGTCTCATTTGCCCAGTAATTTCACTAGCTACGGCGCCCTTCAGACCGAAATAATGAAAAAATTAATTGCTTCACGGCAGAAATAGGCGCCATTGTGGTACCCATAATCTATCGGCTTCCTGTGCAAAAGAGCCTCCCACAGGTAAAACGTATATCGTTGTTACATGTTTTTAAGTAAGTAAGACGCTTCGCTCATTTCAAATATTTTATATCAATAAAAAAAATGGAATGTGGAGTTAGAGATAACAGATTTGTAGTCATTGCCTTGCACAAAGTGGGTATGGAACTGTTGGTATTTTAAAATACAAAAGCTAGTTAAGTATCAGTGATATGTTCGTTTAACATACTATCGATGAAAAACATTCATATCTATCATAGAGCTTGCACCCACAGGGATACAAACCTGTCAGCATTTAACCTCTAATTTGTTAAATGATCTCATGACATCAGTGACCTTAAAGACCCTATACTGCAGCGAATCCGAAGAATTCCATAGTTTAAGACACTAATGATGCCGATGACTTGATTTCAACATCTGCGCCTAACATTAGTGGATGGTGTTTGACTTGTCTGTATTTCGGCTAACTTTTTTGGAAAAAAACAACACCAGATGATCGTTAAATTACAAGAATAATCATTTCAAATAAAATCCCAAGGAAATAGTTCAGCTGTCACGAATGTTATGTCGCAGTATAAAATTCAATTTAAAAACAAAATTTATGAATAGTGCGGGACACGAACCCGCGACCTCTCGCGTTCCGTGCGAGCGCTCTTCCACTGAGCCAACCGTTCGAGTGATATATCATTGGTAAATCTTGATATGCCTCATTCAACTCACAAGTTGTGACTTCATCCGCATTGTTCATAAATTTTGTTTTCAATTTTAATTTGTGTGTGTATGTTTTGATGTGTTCCAACTCAGATCACATTCTGTATGATTGTGGATGTCATTGTGAATGTGCATGATGCCACTTAAAAACAGGTAGAACAGGTTTTTATTCTATTTCTTATTCTAATAAACAATGCAAATAATTAAGACTTACTTTTTAACAACAAGTGCTGAATCATTGTACTCTTCTAAAACCATTGTAACATTTACAGCAGGGAGTTGAGCTTTAGCCCATACTTTTTCAAATAATTGTAAAGATATCATTGCTTCAAGCACCTCAGGCGGGAGTCTATCTTCTGGATGAACTGTTCCTCCTATACCATCAGAAATCTCATCATTACCCAACTCCTCACCATCCGAAGATTCCACATCTTCATCATCGCCATCTATAGAAGAAGACAATTATAACTGTTCCGTAATTCAATTGTATAGAAATATAGTTATTCACCATAGGGAGTGACAATAACAGGGTGCGCCAAAGTTCACCTAAAATTTCAACTCCGATAATTGGAAATCCGAAAATGTTAATAATTCCGAAGCATTCAACTTCACAATGTCAGTAGCAATAAACATCTATTATACTTTTATTTGTTTTCCTATATTTTCTCAACATAACCATCGTTTATACTATTATTCAAAGTCATATCTTTTTTGTTAAGATTTCTTTTTATTCGTAATGGCGAATCAGCGATTGAGTACGCGCGAGCATGCTCTTGCCCTTGCTGAGAGCAAAGGAATGATTCCGAGGCAAAAAATTTGTAATTATCATAAAAAACCAATGACGATTGTATATTCATTCAATCGGACTGTGGGCTCTTTTATATGCAGTAAAAAAGCATGCAGAGTCAAATCTAATGTTAGCCGAGGAAATGGTACTTACCTTGGTATTACCACAAGTATTTTATCAACTACTACTTACTAATTCATTAAAATTGTTTTTTTTTATGATAATAAGGGACGAGACGAGCAGGACGTTCAGCTGATGGTAATTGCTACGCCCTGCCAATTACAATGCAGTACCGCTCAGGATTCTTGAAAAACTCATAAATTCTGAGCGGCACCACAATTGCGCTCGTCACCTTGAGACTAAGATGTTAAGTCTCATTTGCCTAGTAATTTCACTAGCTACGGCGCCCTTCAGACCGAAACACAGTAATGCTGACACATTACTGCTTCACGGCAGAAATAGGCGCCGTTGTGGTACCCTAATCTAGCCGGCATCCGGTGCAAAGGAGCCTCCCACTGGTTATGTTAGAACAGTTAAAACAGCGCACGAGCCGAGCGTAGCGTGCCGCGGCAGGTGCCGACGAATGCCAGAACCAAATTGAATTGTAGGCGTTTCCCCCCGTTAACAAATTAAAGAGGGGGGGTAGACTTTTATTTTGGTTTTTCTTGAAAACTGTGTAAAACGTTGTAATAAGAGTGGTAGCACTATAATCGTGGATCAAAGCTCTATCAACTACAATTCAATAAAATCGGTTAGGTTAGTTTATGTTAGAACAGTTAAAACAACGCCAGAACCAAGTAGGTGTTTCCCCCCATTAACAAATTAGGAAGAAAAAAGGATAAGAATGATCATTCGGATTACAAATAATTAGGAAGAACAATTTCGGGTAAAGAACTTTAGGTGAGCCAATATGGACCCACAATAACATCACATAAAGCAACAACACTTAGTAGACATTATGAACCTACACCAATTCACACAGGGGTTATGACATGACAGGGAGAAGAACTGATAAGAAACTCCCAGCCCATCTATTAAGTCATATAATAACTTTGCCTAAATATAATGTTATGCAGTTTTAGGTCACCCCCAGGACGAAGTGTAAGTGGAGGGCTCAAAACAAAGTGACATAGATATAAGATAGCGAAAAGTACTCAAGGTGTCATGGGCCCGACTTTTATGAAAAGTATAAGTGATTATGGGACAATTAACACAATATACAAAGTATTATGACACCATTTGATAGTGTTTTTAATAAGGAGCTAATTCTTGGAAGTAATGAGATACAGGCATTACCAAATCAACTCAATTTTAACTTAATATTTATTTATTTTCCTTAGGTTACCAACCCATTAAGCATTAACATATATACATAACTGGATCTGATGTCTTTAGCTTTTTGATTATATTGCATTCAGAATAACAACAGAATTCATTTTTTTTACAAAATATTTTCGAATAGTGTATAATGTGTCTTTGGCACATGGCTATTGAGATTGGCTTCTAGCAATAGAAGTGGCATTATTAAGTGTAACTTCATGCCACAAAAAATATATTTAAAACTAGCTGACCCGACAGACATTGTTCTGTATATAATAAATAAAATAATGTTTTTATATGAATTTGTCAATGATATATCATAACATCAAAAATTTCTTCGTAAAATATGCACCCTGCTGTCGTAATGAAATTGTTTCACAGCAGAACTGTCAAACCGTGCGTCAATAAATTCTCTCATAGAAATTATGTATGGACACATCAAAGGAAAAACAAAATTGTTGTTTTTATTTAATTTAGCAGCATTTTCCTATTTATTCACCATTTAAACCTTCTCTGGACTTCCACAAATAATTCAAGGCCAAAATTAGCCAAATCGGTCCAGCCGTTCTCGAGTTTTAGCGAGACTCGTTAGTCTCGCTAAAACTCGAGAACAATTAATTAACAGCAATTAATTTTTATATATATAGATATAAAAAAAAATACTTACCATCACTAGCGCATATATTAGCGAGGATTTCAATGGCACTCTGTTGGCTGTCAAGTAATTGAAGAACTGTTTTAATTTGACCTTCTAACTCTTGAGCCTCTTTGCCCTTTGGTGGTATTGTCTTTCCTGATTCATTTTGCAATGGTACCAAGTTTGATAATTTGTCACAAGCATTTCTATGATCAATAGATAATGTTTTGGCCAATATTTCCATAATCTGATGGACAACAGTTATTGGTAATGAGGTAATTATGCCAGCACACATATTTATAGTAACTCCAGAAGCTAATGTTCTTATTAGTAACGTAGGTGACTCATCTCCATGTAACGAAAGGAATTCTCTTAACTGATTTTCAATGGAAGACTGTAATTTAGCTGACGCTGCAGAGTTGTCTTCTAAAACTACAAATAGGCATTGCAATACAGCTATAACTATGTCACTACCAAAAGTTTTCAAATCAAGATACCTTGGAAGTATGTCTAAAACTTTTGATTCCATTAAGTATTTAACAGCCAGTTCTGTAAAGAATAATTTGTTGATTGTATAACATGAAAAGGCATAAAACACATTTATTTTCTCAAAATTGATTGGTTTAGAATTCTTTTTGATATCATTTCTAATATACTAGACACTACTACCACTCCGGAAGCAAATGGCAGTCTGAGAGAGGAGAAATGGCGCAAGAAACTCTCCCAGCATTTATTTTTGCGTTCCTTTTAATTAAATATACAATATTTTACTGTCATTCCTATGTTATTAAATAATCATAATCTAGTCCCAGGCTGTCGGATCACTTAGATATTCAGCTGTGGAGTATTTTTGTTGTTGTTGAGTGATCTATGACAGAGCCATTTTAATTTATTTATAGATAATGCCTGAACAGTGGCTGGGACTTTATTAAAAAAGTGTATACACACAATATCATTTGTATATTGTTTTTTCAGTACAATAAAAGCAGACAGGATATCTATACAATACTGACCAGAGCTTTCACATACATTCAACAGTAGATTGACACATTGTATAAAAGTATCAATCTCTTCATCCTTAGATTTCAAACTGCCATCAGGAGTCCAAGTTTCTGTAAACTAATCAAAAGGTTGCACATTAAAAACATGATTTTAAACAATTAAGTTAATTTTAGTTTTAGTTAATCATGTAGAATTTGTTTAGAACACTGCCAAAATAGTTCATATTCAATGTTTCAAATGAGTTTGACATTATCTCTCACAAAATTAATATAAAAGGTAGAAAACTACAAACACATGGGCATTTGGTGCTGATCAGTATTGCTACATTTTAGCTTAAATTAATCAAAGTAGAACTCATAAATGTATTATTATAAAAGTACCTAGTTTGGCAGTTACATAGTCCATTCATTAAACTATACCACACAAGGCCTGAACATGTTTAACTGTAGTATTATTAATAATTATAATTAATAACCATTCTACATAAACAAAACATAGACACAAACTTTCAGAAATCAAACCTTGTCATTAAGTACATCTATAATTTAATGGAAAAAATAGTACGTACCTGATGAAAGTAACAAATTAATGGTGTCATTATATCATGTTCCATTAAAGTTTCACATATTGACATTCCCAGAGATGATAAGTTTCTTAAAGAGCCAGCAGACGCATTCCTTATACATGATGCAGAATCGAGTAGCAATGGTGCAATTATTTTAATCAGGCCTCGGCTTACAGCTTGTTCAACGTTTTGTTCATTTTCTATGAGCATAGCAAAGCTCTGTAAAGCACAGTACTTTTCTTCGACATTTACAGCCTGGAAGATTTTTTTTAAATAATTGCTTCGTTATTTATTAATTAAACTAACAAAAAACAATAGTATCACTTAAAATTATACATTAAAAGATATTTCTTATAACCTGCAATTGATCAATTATGGTCTGAATACTAGTTTCTCGCGAATCGACACATATTTCTTCTTCAAAGTTTTCAACAGTATCCAAATTACTATTTCTTTTTGGCTTACGCTTTCGTATTTTACCCATTATTTAAAATAAATATTTTATTTTTAAATATTTTTGTACGATTCCGGCGTACTCTCTCCTAAGTACTAACTTCTAACCTAAAAATATTTGACAATTATCTGTCATACAAACGTCAAATACACGTTTCGAATAGGCCCAGTGAAAACCATGGATATGGTGTAACGACAAAATTACAAAAAAATGCTCATAAAGCAAGCAAACTAAACGACTACATAATGCAAATTACAGTAGATTTGATTTAAATCAAAAGAATACAATTTCAATCATGTTAAATTCATAAGATTATACAATCTAAATAATATAAATAATTATTATTATGTGGCGGGATATCCTAAGTAAAAAATATTTGTGTTACATCAATGTTTGCCCCGCCTGTATAAGGCCCTTACAAAAAGCATTCAAATCCAAATAGAATTCAAAATCACTTATTGAACGGTAAAAACTCCCACTCATCCAAAATTGACTGCCTCAGACCTGAAAAGAATTGGCTTAAGAAACTCAACCGGTTTTTTTAAAATATAAATATGGATTACAATAAAAATTTATAATTAAAGAGCCTGAAGGTGTCCGTTTCATTCCCAGTCTGTGGTATCATTAAGAAAATCATTAATTAAAACTTTTACATTCCGTAACACATTTGTATTGTACATTATCTGGGATCATATTGTTAAAGCATATACATCGCCCAATAAAAGACTTACTAACTCGACTTAACTTTGAATATTGTCATCAGATAAAAAAAACTACGTTTAAAAAACTGAAAAGTATCAAATAACTAAAAATTTAATTTAATACATCTCTTATGCATACCTTTACCTTTAATATTAATAAAATACTATTATTTATATGTGCTACCTATTGATAGTTTTTTTTTTTTTACTTTTTATTGTTAGTTAATAATATTATACAATCAACCTGATTGAAAACTCCAAAAAAAAAGCCGTACACATAAAACAATTATGTCATCCAGGTAGACGAAAATTTTCATTTATCCATAAAATGAAAACTACTGGGCAAAACTATATAAAATTTATATGGGGCCAAATGGCACCTTTTGCATCAAATAAAAGAAGAATTACGTAAATCGGATCATAATTCTCAGATTAATCGGTGTACATACATAAAAAAATACCGATCGAATTGATAACCTCCTCTTTTCAAGTCGGTTAAAAATAAAGAAATAATAATAATGTTATGGCCTTAGGAACGAAATATGGCTTCCATGATGGTTCGTTGCTATGGCCCAGCTATGCTGGGGCTATTAGCGACCAGTCTTAGTTTAGAAAAAAAATTTATTAAAAAGCATTATTTTTTCCTATTTTTGGCTGACCACTGTATCAATTTTTATATTAGGCAAAAATAATAGGAGGATTAAACCCATTTGAAAAGGAAGAAAATATAAAAAAAGAAATACATACCGGGCGATCTGAGGTCGGGAAGTGGAAAAGGGGGGTGTTTAAGGGTAAGAAACGGTTTATCTCGATTTCCGGCGAAACTACAAATCCTATGGAAAAAAAGTGTGTGCGTGTAATCTTTCACGCGATTGAAGTAAAACTTAATTATAATTAACCTTAGGAATAATTAACTTATATATACATTTTTTGCTAATGTGACAGTTCATAGACAAAATATGTGATATATTATTAAAATCACACATATCATTATAACATTGTTATTGAATATTAACGAATATGGCTCTATGGGCTCGGACCTTTTGCCTGTATGATGGACGAAGAAAAATTAACGAATGTCGCAAACGTCAGACTGAGAACTTTCATTTATTACCTATAATAATACAAAGTAGTCTTATAGTATGAAGTAAAGGATGTGCTAACGTTACTTCCGTCAGAAAAATATTCTGAATTACCCCCAAGTCAAGCCTAAAGAATTTTTACTTCAAAAAGTAATTGTAGGTAATAAAAAGATCTACAACTTTTGTTTTCACACTTTTTTGACATATCCTCAAAATTTATTGTGAAAATTAAAATATTGAAGTTATTGGTTTTTTATTTGTATCTTTTACAAAATATTTTTTTCCGCAAAATTTGGTGGCAAGTTACCTACCTTTTAACTACTTTTTAACTTTAATGATATTCTCTAATTTCCATTGTATTCCGTTAGGTACCATGCATGCTACAAACTTATGCTGTAAAATATATTATTACTAGCTGTCCCGGGAAAGGTTGTTTTGCCATATAAAGTATAATTCACGCGATAGTTTTATAAATAATAGATTATGTGTTATTCTGGTGTGTAAGCTATATTATTGTAAAGTTTCATCAAAATCCATTCAGTAGTTTTTGCGTGAAAGGAGTTCAAACTTTCACATTGATAATATTAATAGGATGAAACAAAAAAAAAATATGTGTTTATTTATATTCTACTAGCTTTTCCCTGCGACTTCCTCCGCGAGGGATAGTTACTATGGGCAGCATTTTTTATTTGTTAGGATACTCTGCAAATAATACACACACGATCTGCTCTTTACGCTGCCGGCGCGGCGTTCTTCTTAGATACAGCAGTTATCCCTTGTCAGTGTTGGCAGTCTCTTTAATATCCCAGCGAACTTTAATCTTCTATTAGGATTTAGTTTCAAAAATGCTCGAACTCTTTTTTATAAATTACTTCTTAGCCAGTGCCTAAATACAAAATTTCATGGTTTTTTCTCCGAAAATTACGAATGTCTATGCAAACCTTTTTGAAGTGAAACCTTTAGGCGTATGAGGGTAAATTTTTACGAATGTAACGCAATAGAGCGTCACAAAAAATTGAGACGTTTTTGTTCAAGAATATGAAGCGGTTTTTGTTCAAGGGAGAAACGAATGACACCGATTGAGGAAGAGTATTTCTTACTCGCGGGCTTCCCTACCAGTCTTGTATCGTGCAAGTTTTTATTTTAAATCCAAGATGGCTGCCGCGCAAAATTATGATTTCAACTATATGGATATCGTATCCGAGGTTCTCGAGAGTGCAGAGAACGAATTTGTGATCATTTTTGAAATCCATGATGGCCGCCGCGCAAATTTATGATTTCAACAATATGGATAACGAGTCCGAGCTTCTCGAGGCTGCAGAGAACGAATTTGGGATAATTTTTGAATTCCAAAATGGCCGCCGCACAAATTTATGATTTCAACTATATGGATATCGAATCCGAGCTTCTCGAGGGTGCAGAGAACGAATTTGGGATCATTTTTTAAATCCAGTGTCTATATGTGCCAATAAAGTGTCACGAAAACGTAGGACGTTTTTACCAAAGACGAGGGAGAGGGAGATTGAGACTAATTAAGATAAGATAATTGGTATAAACGAGATTTAAAAATTAGTTTTCCAAAGAAGTTTCACTTCTGAAATGTGTACTTTGTACGCTCGCTTTTTTTTACAAAAATTGGTAGCATGTGTCCTTTCCCAAGGTTTACTCTATTTTTGTACCCAATATAATCATAGTCGAATTCGGAGTTAGGCGTGAAAGCGTGACGATGTTTGGACTTCCATACATACAAATTTTCATACCTACACCGGTCGAAATTTTAAAAACGCTAGACTAAATATTTATTTACTTCTTATCAAGTGCCTAAATGCAAAATTTAATAAAATCATCTTCAATAAATTAATTTTAAACTTTCATCCCCTATTTGAACCCCTCCATTTATTTTTTCGTAACAAAAGGTAGCCTATGTCCTTTTCAACGCTCTATTCTATTTTTTATTAAATTTCATCTAAATTGGTTGAGTGGTTTAGTCGTGAAAGCGTAACAACAAACTTACATACACATTAATTATATTATATTAGTAGAGATTCACCCCCTTATTCATAATGGTCCGCCAACCTTAAACAGCCGCTTAGGAGTGTTCTTTCTCATTCTGA
Organism: Leptidea juvernica; assembly: GCA_949711755.1. NCBI lineage: Eukaryota > Metazoa > Arthropoda > Insecta > Lepidoptera > Pieridae > Leptidea > Leptidea juvernica. Next base: position 5,182,056 of record CATIXQ010000036.1, on the reverse strand, counting down.
CATAGGTCAATAGAAGAAGACAGAGTGAGAATTAGCAATGCTTTAAGTTAGCAGACTATTATGAATAAGGGGGTAAATACATAAACCTCTTACACGTAGTATATTTTAAAGTTTACGCTTATGACAATCCTCAGAATATAGAACAAACAAGTCTGAGTAACGCTCGATTGCGGATTTTAATGTGTTTTTTATAGAGTTTAAACTTGCTTGAATAAAAATATTTGACTTAAACTTTAGTGGGAAGGTATTGTTCTAGGTATTATGGTTAAGTAAGTTATAAACGACCGCGGCTTGCCTTTGAACATCACTGTGAATTTGTTTTAGATACATTGAAATATTAAAATATATTATATGAATACTAGCTGACCCAGCAAACGTTGTATTGCCGATATTAAAATCGCGATACAAAAGTAGCTGTTGATCGCAGATGGGTGAAAATTTGAAATTGTATGTATTTTTTAATGCTGACTCATAATCAAACAAATTTAAAAAAAATGACAAAAAATAAAAATTCGTGTGGACCACCCTTAACATTTAGGTGGATGAAAAATAGATGTTGTCCGATTCTCAGACCCAATATGCACTCAAAATTTCATGAGAATCGGTCAAGCCGTTTCGGAGGAGTTCAATGTTTAACACCATGACATGAGAATTTTATATATTAGATAAGAAAAATTATATTAGATATGTAGCATATAAATATTTTATTTAAAAGACGAAAAATATTGGATGTTAAGTACCTATAGAACTATTTTAATTTTTTTAGTAAAAAAATATATTTCATTTATTTCGTATAGCATTTCAGCGTACTACTACTATTTCAACTGCCTCGGGTGGATATTAATAACTTTGAATGAATTTTATGAAATTGAATCCAAAATGTGTTTGTTCATCATAGACATAGACATATTGTATTTCACATGTAAAACATAACAATATCGCTTATAGTTAAATAATATTTGTGAACATAATTATATATTTTACAATAGAATCGATAATGATGCGAAAATGGACACCGCTCAGCGTATGCTGTAGCAAATGCTACAGCGCTGGTTTTCAGCGTAGCCCATTACGAGACAAACTCGCGCTGTGGTTTAGAAACGTTTTAAAATTTTTAATTACTTACAGCATAACACATACTTACTTAAAACTGAAATCCTACCCAAATACCTTATACGTAGAAAAACCAACATTAAAGAATAAAGAAAGACAAAAATTACCAATATAAAAGATACAAAATATGCAAAACTTGATAAAAAAATATAGTACACAACAAAAAATACAAACGCTGCGATTACAATATAAAATTAAAATAAAATAAAATAAAATAAAATAAAATAAAGCCAAATCACTTGTGTGTGTGTTGGTGCTCTTTAGCAAATCCCAGATATTACAAAGAACGAAGTACATCTCTATCTGCCTACTCGTCAGTTTTTAAACTTTTTAAAAATACTATAAGTTGGTACCTACTCTACGATCTCTACATAGGTACTGACAACTGAAGACTAAGCAAATATATTAGTCTGTGTTACCTATGTGGCTGTATGATAGAGAGAGAGGTGGTAAAACCAGTGGAATCTGTTATATTTCTTGGCATTACTCTTGATTCCAAATTGCAGTGGGTCCCCCATATTGAAGGATTGGCGAATAGGCTTAGTTCTGCAGCATATGCGGTTAAGAAAATCAGACGGTTAACTGACATAGATACGGCGAGATTAATATACTTTAGTTATTTTCATAGTATTATGTCCTATGGTATATTGTTATGGGGCAGTGCGGCCGATATTAATACTATCTTTGTGCTGCAGAAGAGGGCTATTCGCGCGATTTATAACCTAGGTCCTAAAGAATCATTAAGAGAAAAATTTAAAGAAATAAACATTTTGACTGTTGCTTCTCAATACATTTTTGATAATGTTCTGTATGTTCATAAGCACATTGAGGAATTTTCTAGAAACTGTGACATTCATAATGTTAACACGAGGAACAATCATAAACTTGTTATGCCTACTACTCGGTTGGGTCGAGTTAGTAAGTCTTTTGTTGGGCGATGTATATGCTTCTACAATATGATTCCAGAAAATGTACAAAACAAATGTGTTACGAAATTTAAAAGAATTGTTAAAAAACGTTTGTGTGGGAAAGGTTATTATAGCATAAACGATTTTCTTAATGACACCACGGACTGGGATTAAAGCGAACACCCTCAGGCTCTTTAATTATAAATGTTTATTGTACAATATTACATTGTAATCCATATTTTATATAAAAAAAAAAGCCCGCTGAGTTTCTTGCGCCCATTCTTCTCAGGTCTGAGGCAGTCTCTTTTGAATGGGTGGTAGATTTTGACGTTCAATAAGTGATTATAAATCCTATTTTGAATAAAAATATTTGAATTTGAATTTGAATTTGAATATGGGCTTGAACCCTTTGCCTGTCCTAATATTGGACGAAAAAAAAATCTATGTTACCTATAGGTATGTTGCAGGACCTAATAATTCATTCAAAATAGTTCAAATTCATTTCTAACAACTAAACTTATTCAATTACGGCAATATTTATCCTGATTGAAGACCTAAACAATGGATCAAATATATCACAGAACTTATCTTAATTTAATCCATAATATTAATTATTTAACTAACTAATAACTTAGAGCAAATCGTGAAGTATAGAGACAGTGATGTGGCAATATGGAAGTAACTCCGCCGCATCAAATGTAAGTTGACACTTAAATGGAGGCGCTTCTGGCGTTCGGCATGTTATTTTATATTCATAAAAATCTTCTTAGACAAATTTAATAAGGAATAATGTCCTAATTAACTACTCTACAAGATGTAGCTTAATTATGTAATTAAATATATTATCAGCGTTAATAATTAATTATAAACAATCTTTAGTTCGATTATTAGCCACGCACCAACTTATAGTTGACATGCGCGGGCGGTATGGCGGCCGACGCGCCGTGTCAGCACATAGCATTCGTCTAACTAATTGCTCCCCCGCGGCGTGATGGATGGGTTTGGCCCCCGCCTTGCTCCCTGCCACCCTCACACGCGGCCGGCCCGATACACAAGGGTTGTTCGAAGAAATTCCATTATCGTCCGCTTTGTTTTATTTGACAATGCCGACTGTATTTCACAGATTCTTAAAATCCCAGCACAAATAATGGTACACATTTGGAATAGTGGTGTTTTTTTTCGCTACGTCTTTATACCTTTCTTACAGTCTGGGTTGATTTTGTATTATTAACAATTATTAATAATATATTAGATATATACTATATTAATTTACTGTCATTACAGAATCTAATTCCGGGGTTCACAAGCTGACTCCACAGCCTTTTAATCATATAATGTAGGTAAATTGTTCATGCAAGGACAAAACAAACACATACAGGGGAGAAGAAAAGTATTCTTTGTAATTTTACAAAAGAATCAAACCTGCGATTCATCCGTTCCGTTATATTTATTACGCTTGCAACTACTTCACCATATTGGAAACTCTAAAAACCTAGAATCGAGCTTAGTTTATATCTAAGTGCCAATAGTTTTGAATAGCTTATCAGCTTAAAAGGTGAAATACTTCGATCCGTTGCTGACAGAAGATTAGGTAATATTTCAATTCTAGATATTGCTCACTGAACCCACGCTCTTGTTAAGAAGGTGCCTAGATACCTTCTCCAGCGAAATACGATACTGACAAACGCATTCCCAAGTAAAGATTTTACCTTTCGCCGGAAAGTAGATCAAAACAAATTATCATACAAAGGAAAGGATATAGAAAAAATTCAATATTTAGACAGAACCGATCGCTCAGCGTAAGAGCCGCGAAAGTACAGGCTGCGGGTGGTTCGGCGCTAATACGTGTAAGAACCGGATGCGATTTTCGACGGAATCATGTTAACTCGTCCGTTCTCAACGTTCGTCTGTCACAACAGCCATGTAAAAACTAAATTATTTCGCTTAATCCATAGAATTGCCGTTTATTGAATCGGAAATTGAGCCCCTTCGTTTTCAATGCTTCTCTGATTTCATTACACGGGGATCAATAGCACTTCCGTTGTTTACAAAACTGCCTGCATTCGTACATAATACTTATAACGTGATTTAACGATATCTTATTATATCACCATCATTTCGAATAAACACCAGAGGAATTACAGGAGCGTTGTTGCCTTTTAGAAAAGTGTGGGCGCTTTTTTTGAAGGTACCCATGTCATATCGTCTTGGAAACACCGGACAAGGAAACTCATTCCATAGCTTGGTTGTACTTGGAAGAAAGTTCGTTGAAAACCGCACTGGGGAGGAACGCCACACATCCAGAATGGAGGGGGGGGGGGGGGGGTTATATCCTAATTTGTTGCGGTTCAATCGAAATCAAAATGCTGAATTTCAAAATGACCGCCACACAATAAAAAAATATTATTCATAAAATATAAAAAAAATCGTGTACGATATTAAGGAACCAATCATGTGTTAGTCGAAATCGCACGTGACCGGTGTTCTATGTGCAAAAGTCAACAGAAAAAAGCTGTATGTTAGAATGTGTACGTAGAAATGGGTACGAATCAGACTTGTGTGTACGAAGTGCCCTCACAAATGTAATTTCCTTCCCTAATGGAAATGTTAGGTAAGTAAATAAAATATTCTCGAAGGGGCGCTTAAGTCAAGTTAAGTTTGGCGCCATTAAGTCGCCTTTATTCGGATCATGACTTTTGTCAATACGAAATATGACCATGGAAATATCTTTTACATTATATTTTGATTTCATGCTTCATAGGTTCCAAGACCCGCCGATAATCGTGGGGATATATTGCGGCTTGATGTTTAGAGATCGTTTTCTTAACATCGTACTCCATATTCTAGAAAGCGCCTCCTATGTAATCTGTGATCATTGTGATTATTATAACTGTTAACACCAAGAACAGACGTAATCTTATAATACCTACTACTCGGTTAGTAAGTCTTTTGTGGGGCGATGCATATGCATTTACAAAAAGATCCCAGAAAATATTCAAAACAAATGTATTATTAAATTCAAAAGAATTGTTTAAAAACGTTTGTGTGGTAGAGGTATAAAATAAATGACTTTCTTTATGATATCACAGATCGGGAATGGAGCGACCGCCCTCAGGCTATTAAATAATAAGTTTTATTTGTACGATATTACAATGTAACCATATTTTTTAGGAAAAAAAAATAATCCCACTGAGTTTCTTATTCTTAGATCTAAGGCATAGTTTTTCGAATGGGTGGTAGTTTTTGACTTTTAATAAGTGGTATTATATCCTATTTGGAATAAAAAATTTGAATTTGAATTCGAATTTTGGCGCTATCTTCATAAATGTGCATAAAAAAGACAAAACACATTTGAATAAGTATATTAGATACTTCTGTGACAGAAATATTTAAGTTAAGTTATAATTTGATAATCATGACATTACCAACTTAGCTGATGATAAGTATTTCTTGTTTCACTCAAGATAATACTATGACTATGAGCTTTGAATAAACAAGTTGAGAGGTAGACCGTGGAAGGGATATGAGCCTGCAGTTCGCGGCGCGCTCTTGACAACAAAACGAAACCAAACAAATAGCCGGGCCGGAGTGTAACACCGGGGGTAGCTTTGATAATGTAAACAACACCAAAGATTAGAGCTCTCTTTAACTTTAACTTGTTTGCGTGCTTATTGACTTTCTACATTTTTAAAAGCTTAGTTCGTTAAATTTTTTTTTCATGTCTGTCTTGAAATGACCGTGGGGTTCATTTAAATGTAAATGATGACACGGCAATTACCTACGTCGTTATTCATGCGACGCAGATCAATGTATATTTATCAATTTATCTCTATTTTAGGACAAACGAGCGTACGGGTCATGACGTTAAGTGATCACCGCTGTTCATGTACTTATCAACACCAGAGGAAGCACAGAAGCCTTGCCTTTCAGAAAGGTGTACTTACGCACTGTTTTTTGAAGGTATCCATATTTTTGTATCCATAGAATAATAACGCTCAGAACGATAGTTTTATTCATAGTTCCTGTCAATATAGAAGCAACATTATAATTAATGTGTGCGTGAGCGTCACGTACTTACATTCGCCAACACGCACACAGACAGCCCAATAATGTTGCAAGTGAATAGACATTTCCCTAAATCAGTAAATTGTAAGAAAGACTAGGATATATTATGTAATAAGAAAGAAGATATAAAATATAAATTAAGAATTTAATAAAAACATCACGGATTTAATTTTATTGTTGCAACAATTTTTGAAGTGTAAGTAAAGAAGTTCTTTAGAATCGTTGTTTTTTGAAACTCAATGAAACGAAAAAGCGAGACGATAGAGGCGCCGTTTCCAGCTATATCCGAGGTTTTCTAGGGTGCAGAAAACGAATTTGGGATAATTTTTGAAAACTAAGATGGCCGCCGTGCAAAATTATGATTTTAACAATATGGATATCGTATCCGAGGTTCTCGAGGGTGCAGAGAACGAATTTGGGAACATTTTTGAAATCCAAGATGGCCGCCGTGCAAAATTTTTGATGTATAACAGTGTATAATGTAACAGTGATGTGTTGATTAAATTCTTAATATATATTTTATTTCTTCTTTCTTTATTACATATAATCTAGTATTTCTTAAAATTTACTGATTTAGGGTGTCTATTCACTTGCAACATTATTTAGCTGTCTGTGTGCGTGTTGGCGAATGTAAGTACGTGACGCTCACGCACACATTAATTATTATAATGTTACTTCCATATTGACAGGAACTATGAATGAAACTATCATTCTGAGCGTTATTATTCTATGTTAGGGATGATATCCTAATATGTGGCGTGTCGTGCGAAGGGGTCAAAGAATTATGTCAAACTCTGTATATAAAACTAGCTGTTACCTGCGACTCCGTCCGCCATCACCAGTGTAACCACAGAACAGTTTAAAGCGATGTCTTTTACCAGTTCTGTGAGTGTAACCATATTAGTTACAATACCACATATATATGTACATACAAAACAAACATAATACCTATATCTCTCATCGTAAGAAACCGTTTCGTTCGACCGTTTCTTCTCTGACTAACTGCAATTCCACCACTAAAACGTCTTTGCATTTTCGGGTTAATAATAGCCTATGTGACACTTACAAATAATGTGGCTTTCTATTGGTAAGAGAATTTTCAAACTGGGTTCGGTATACAACCTACAACTTACACAACCTCACAAACATTACGTTGCGACAGTAGGTACTTATTATTATTATTATGAGAGGGTGGCTATATGCCTAGTCCTGATTGGCTCCTAGTAACACCGCGTCCAGAATTGAACTATTGTGTTCGCCACTCATACTTACAGCTCGTCGTCAAGCCCTGCCGCGTTTGTGAACCGCAGTATCTTCTTAACGTATTACAAACAGCATCTGGGTGAAGGGTATAATCGCCAAGGATGGTGTTACGCTTATGCATTAGTGGACCGCAATTGCAGAGGAGATAAAGAGGCGTTTCATCGGCCTCGAGGCAAAATCTGCAAGTTCTTTCGTTTTTTATTCCGACCACACAGAGGTGCTTAACTAAGCGACAGTGCCCAGTACAGTAGGTACTGAATACAGTTTGCAGCTAGCTTTATTACCGTTAGGTACCTACATGCAATGATCCTACATGTCGTCATAGACTTCTAAGCATGTTTTGATATTTTCGTGATTTTAATTGTTACGTTTTGACTTTTGTTGTTAATAGTTCTGTAGTTTCTGTTGTTCTGTAGGCACCTACTCTACCTAGATGCTTCCATTGAGTTTTTCGTCATTACAATAATAATCATCATCACAACACAGCACCTTTATATCAATCAATAATACAGAAAAAATTAAACCGTAGTTTATGTATTAATAGTAATATTAGGATATTATTAAGTGATGCTTTTTTTGAACACCGTAACAAAGCGAAGATGTGACGTCATCGACGTTAATTCCAGAGATAATATTATAACCGGCTAGTACTTTGTAGATGGCGGATGTTCAAGCGGCAGGTGCGTTGATCTGATGTGGCGCGGATGTTTGTAGTCGGGGTTCCGGACGCGGAGGTCGGAGTTTCGGCACCGTCGTAGAGTGTCTCGATTGTCGAGAGCCGGCGCGGGCGATATCAAACACTCGCCGCAACCGAAAAAAACCAAGCGATCGCACGCGATACTTCAATCTAAGCTTTCACAAAGAATAGAGTAATAATATTGGCACACTTTTTTTTAAATTTGTTTAGTTATGAGTCAGCATTAAAAATACATGCAACTTCAAATTTTCACCCATCTACGATCAACAGTATCGCGATTTTAATATCGGCAATACAACGTTTGCTGGGTCAGCTAGTATCACAATAAAAAAGTAATAACAAGAGAACAAAAGTTTCGGGACCTGACCTAATTCAAAAAGTTTGTAATATAATGAAGAACACTAAAATAGCAAAAAATAATTATAACCACTGAGTAATTGCGTGTTTGAATGAGTGCTTATTCTGCTGATATTAATAAGAATCTCTCTAAAAAGAACTCACGACAATATGGTGGCAGGATGATCTTGTTACCGGGAGGTCTGCTTGATGTGTTTTTTATTATTATTATTTCCTTTAAAGTTAAAGTTATTATATATTTTATTTTATGAAATGCTCACATAATGCCTCTATTTATTTACGGTATGTGTGGATTGATGCATCTACTATACTCAATAACTCTTGTGTTTATAAGTATGTACTCATTAATTTACTTCTTTTTCTTTTTTTGACTTACTCGTGTAAGCCTTTCAGTTTTTGACATTTGAGTATTTTTATTGCGTAACTTTCCATATATTGTAATTGAAATGATTTGTAAAACAATAAAAATGTAAATCTTGACTTAAAAGAGTGGCAACGAGTTTCGTGCTGCTTCTTCTCATTATCTCAACTCTTTACGAAGTAGCGGTAAATTCAGTAAGAAACAATTTTTTTTTTGACATTCATAAGTGTCATTTCCGTGACCTTTGATTTTTGAATTGAATTTGAATTTGAATTGAATTTGAATAACAGGTCGTATTATTTATTTTTAAATAGCACCAGTGTCAAGTAAATGAGTTTCTTTTTAATTTATTTATTTATTTATTTAGATTTTTTTATTTTATTTATTCAATGACTGTTCTAAATATAAATATAAAGTCTCTTTTTGATTGAGCTATTATCTATATAATTAACTAGCTGATACCCCGCGACTTCGTCCACGTACACACAGGTCTGAACATATAGTAGCGGCATATAAATTTAATCTATACTAATAATATTATAAAGTTGCAGTGTTTGTTTGTTTGTTTGTTTGATTGTTTGTTTGAACGCGCTAATCTCTGGTACTACTGGTCCGATTTGAATGATTCTTTCAGTGTTGGGTAGTCCATTTATCGAGGAAGGCTATAGGCTATGTTTTTTTTCAAAATTAGGGATCCGTAATAAAATTGCTATTTTGTAACACAAGGTGTAAAATCGAAAACCTATTTTTGGGTGCGCTGCAAAAACTATTGACAATAGAACAATATGATGTACAGGCTATAATATAGGCAATATTTTATTACTTATAAAACTATCGCTTGAATTATACTTTATATGGCAAAACAACGTTTGCCGGGTCAGCTAGTACCGATATAAAACTAGGTCAAATTAGCATCTAAAAAAACCACAAAGGGTAACAACTAATGCTAATTACACTTAATAATACGTCACAACTCACAACTTATGCTATAAATTAAATGAACAACAGTGAAAATATTTTAAAAGACTTAAAAACGAATAAATATAACTTAGCCGGTTCAAATTCTCTTAGCTGCTATAATTTATGTAATAGGTAATCCTTTATTCTATAATTAATAATTGTAAGTTATATTAATATTCTATAATTAATATAATATTGTATTCTGTAAAGTTTAAGTTCTATAAATTATTTAATTCTATCATCAATAGTTTTCGCAGCGCACGCGAAGTTTAAATATTTCAGGTTACATTCTTACACCATGGGTTATGTTAATGGAGTAAGGATCCCTAATTTTTTAATAATGTAATATAGATTATGTCACCCGAGGATAGTGCGAAAGAATTGTTCAAATCGGCTCAGAAGTTTCGGAGCCTATTCAATGCAAACAAACAATCAAATCATTTTCTCTTTAAAAATATTGTATAGATGAATGGATTTAATTGAATAATTTATTCAATTCTTACATAATACCCGTTATGGTAGCACAATTAGACGACATTGTCACTAATTGGCGATCTCTATTTCAATTCGTGTATATGTATAACAACTTATTTATACATACAGATAAACCTACATATCGACGATCCTGGCACTTGGCCCAGTGGTCATTGACCCTACTAAGAGCCCTTCGTTACTAGTGAAGGTAAGTCTCAAAAAAGGAATACTTTCTAAATTATAATTTGTAAGACTACCGAGTTTTGAATAAAATTGAGTGTAATTAATTAGCATCGGTCCGCTTGGCCTTTCATTCGCGCCAGTGCGGCCACTCACTGTCTCTACAACATAATTTGCACTCGGTCCGGGCCAGGCGCGGGCGGCGAGATCAAAGCGGCGGCTATTCACTGTCGGCTGCTTTGATCAAAACCAAAGCCTTTGACTACTGCCGCTCGCCGCCTCGACGGGCACGCCTCGAAATACTCAATTTGGACACTTTTTACATCAACAAAAAATATAATACATATACCTAGATATATATTGACGACTATAGCGACTATTCAGATAGGAAACCTTGAATGAGAGTATTCATAAGCAATTAACCGGTGTGTCTTATAATGTTCTGTTAACGTGGCTTTCTTAACAATAGTACACGAATGTTGCGAGTTGCGACCACTAGATTAGTGTGCTTCAGTTATTTTCACAGCATCGTGACGCAAGGTATTTTACTGTGGGTCATGCTGCTGACATTGATATAGTGTTTGCTCTGCAAAAGAGAGCTGTTCGTGCTATATATCAGCTTGGTTATAAGACAGTCTCTCAAAGACAAATTTAAAGAAATAAATAATATGACTGTTCACTGTCAGTAGGTAAGTACCTACCTACATTAATGAAAATTTAATATACATTCACAAAAATCGTCACCGTTTTGTTCATATTTTAACACTAGAAATAATGGATTGCATATAGTAACAAGCAATCCCTTATTTAGAATAATTTTATTATAGTAGGCTTCATAAGATACATACCTTATAGCTTTAAGCGTAACCCGCTTATTCATAATAGTCTGCTAACTTAAAGCATTGCTAATTCTCACTCTGTCTTCTTCTATTGACCTAAGTCAGAATGAGAAATAACACTCCTAAGCGGCTGTTTAAAGTTAGCGGACCATTATGAATAAGGGGGTAAATGTATACACGTTTATAATACATTTCCAGCCACTGTTCAGGCATTATCTATAAATAAATATAAATGTTTTATTAAAAATTGCTCTGTCGTAAATCCTACCACTCCACTTCTGAATATTTAAGTGATCGGACTGCCTGGGACTAGATTATGATTACAATGTTGTTTATTTTATTAAAAAGAGCGCAAATAACGTGTGCTGGGAGAGTTGCGCCGTTTCTTCTCTCTCAGAGCGCCATTTGTTTCCGACGCGGTAGTAGTGTCTAGTATATTAGAAATTCCATCAAAAAGAATTCCAAAGGAATCAATTTTGAGAAAATAAATGCCTTTTAATATAAATAGTTTGAATAACAAACATCAACTAGGTATAAGGCTTACGTATAATATTATAATCCTTATCGAGACGAACAAGACATGTAGCTTAAGGCGAGGAGTAAGCAGAAAACACGCAAACAAGGTGTTTTTAGCCAAGTTTTGTGGTGAAAGTATAGCATTTCGAGCTATGAACACTACTTAATCCTGTTACACATATCCTTAAGTCTTATTTGTAGGTTGCTTATGCTTGCTGTTGGTTATAGTTAACACTGCCGAGCCTTTTTGAACTACCACTTTTCTTTGAAGTTAAACAAGTTATTTGGCATGACGTGATGCATTTTTATGGTACTTCTCTCAGAAAAGTTATTCTTATAGCTTGTACTTTTTTGTGTTGGTTCATTTATTCAGATTAGTAGTGAATAACGAGGATTGTAAGTATATAAACTGTTTTCCACGCAAGAATTTTGAAAATATTGGCTTAGTTACATAGATGGCGGGCCGGCAGCCGTGAACTCATATCGCTCAAGGTCGCTGGCATTTAGTGTCGCCTTAATACATACCTAAGGAGGTACATAATATTATTACAGTCTTAGGAATAAGACTGCTTGATGCTCTAAGACTAAGTAATTCAAGTATTTGGGGCTTGGGCCATCTAGTAAGCTACATTTATTACAACCACCTTCGCACGACACGCCACAAGTTAGGATATCATCCTCACCATCTGGATGTGTGGCGGTCCTCCACAGTGCGGTTTTCAAGGAGCTTTCTTCCACGTACTACAAAGCTGTGGAATGAGCTTCCTTGTGCGGTGTTTCCGGGACGATACGACATGGGTACCTTCAAAAAAAGCGCGTACACCTTCCTTAAAGGCCGGCAACGCTCCTGTGATTCCTCTGGTGTTGCAAGAGATTGTGGGCGGCGGTGATCACTTAACAACAGGTGACCGTTTGTCCTCCTATTCGAAAAAAAAATTTTTTTTTAAATAGATCAAGTATTTTTTTGTGTTGATCCATAACATAATTATTTACATTAGCAATGAAAAGAAATATATCTTATCCTTTTAAAATCTTGTCCGATGCTGAGACGTGCTTCAGGAACTGCTCGATCATTGGCCGTTTAGTCCTTCGCCTTTTGATTGTCTATAATCTCGTACTTAGCAGTTTTTTTATTGCAGGGTTTTAATTAATAACTCTCTCTCGTGTCGTTCCCTCATGACTGAGGATCGCGGTCATCAACAAGTGGTCCACACTTCGATTGAACTATTTCTTTCCATCCGCTTCTGTCTATTGCGGCCCTGACGGCGGAGCTAAGCCTCGGGGACCTGGAGTCTTTTATTTGGTCGGTCCATCTGGTAGGAGATCGGCCTAGGGCTCGCTTATTATTAATAAAGTCACCCAGTAATTCTTCTGAATGACTGACAGATGTCTCGTAGAGTGACTTGCAGTTGTGGTTCAAGGTACCCTAAGCAATTGCATTTACTTATGGGCTGGCAGGAACTGCCTACATAATTCTTTTATGGAAAAGGAGGACATACACGAGCGTACGGGTCATCTGCTGTTAAGTGATCACCGCCGTCCACATCCTTGCAACGCCAGAAGAATCTCAGGAGAGCGGTTGCTGGCCTTTAAGAAAGGTGTACGTTTTTTTTATGAAGGTACCCATGTATCTTCCCGGCAACACCGCACAAGGAAACTCACACCACAGCTTTGTCGTACGTAGAAGAAAGTTACTTGAAAACCGCACTGTGGAGAAACGCCACACATCCAGATGGTGGGGATGATATTTGTGGCGTGTAGTGCGAAGGTGGAATTAGTCGGCAGGAATCAGTTGAAATAGCTCTTCGGAAAACTCCCCGTGATAAATGCGGTAGAAGACACACAATGACGCGACATCTCTACGCAATGCCAGGTGATCCAGCCGTTCATAGAGCACTGGGTCCCCGACAATTCGATCAGCTCTAGCATAGTATTCAATTATTCTTGCTACTCTCGACCTTTGTAGGCTAAACTGCAGTCAGCCACTATGAGCAGATGGTGGTAAGTTGAAGATCAGGTTTGAAACAGGGTCACTGCCATGTTCTCCTATTTGACCTCGTAGCGTAGGGGTGTCAAATTGCCAAATTCGACGAATAAATCGAGCAAAGTATAATAATTTGTAGAGCGCGTTTTTGGAACTGAATATAAAACAGAAGAGCGTTGCCCTGCTTCCGTTCGCGACGTCGTCGAAATAATTTAAATGTGAAAGCCTCGGCGAAATACAACCTCACTATTATTTGATTAATGGCTGTTGCATGCAATGGTGGCGACTCCAGTAGAATTACAGGAGCAAGGCTCTTACGACTTTGAGGGAATCCAAATAACTGATGGAGCTAGTGAATGGTACGTACGATAGTATTATTTTGCAGTTGTTGCCCTCGGCCCAAGACTACACATACAGGTAGTTCTACATCTTGAAATAAGTACCTACTCACCTATTTCAATACACAAAAAAAAAACTATTATTATGTATGTCATCATGTCAGCCGGAAGACGTCAACTGCTTGACAAAGGCCTTCCCCAAAGATCGCCATGACGATCGGTCCTGCGCTGCCCTCATCCAACCATCCAAGCGATCTTGAATAGATCGTCGGTCCAACTTGTGGGGGGCTTACCAACATTATGTATGAATTAAGAAGTTATGTATGTAACATTCATGAAACCAAAAAAAAGACACAAGGTATTATAATGAATTAATATAATTTAAAATGTTCCGTTATTTAGTTTCCAAAAAGGCGAGCGCTAGGCGTTCCATTGTTCTTATCACTGATAAATCTATGAAGGCTTTAACCCTTACTAGAACCCTTAACTAGAAGAAGTTTCATCATTCTCAATATATATATATATAATAAAAATGGTGTTTGTTTGAGGCACAATCACGCCTATAACACTGATCGTATCGACATGAAACTACCACCATTCGATGCGAAATATATCCAAGAGTTTATGGGTAGGTACTAATTTTCGAATTCCAACGTTACTTCCTTTTAAAATTTGCCTTGCGAAGCGGGCGGGTACGGCTAGTAATTAACATATTATAACTAATCCAAAACATGGCTTAGCTTCATTAGATAATTGTAGAGATTAAACCTACTTATATAAAGAATACAATCTAAGTACATTACATTTAAAATCCTTGTTACAAGAAAAACAAAATTAAACATAAAATGGCCGATTACTAATCCCAAATGAACACGATAACTAACGTATTCTTAAAATTTATTTAAAGCTTATCACGTTAATGAGCTCAAAACGGTTGTGAAGAAACAGGTATCAAGTTAGAAAACGCTGGCGAGACGTAAGCGGTAGCCGACAAAGGGATAAAATATAGATGTAATTAATTTGATGGCGCATTGCACGCGAGGCCTGCCTCCGGGCTCCGGCCGATATTATCACAAACACCGTTTAAACACCATGTTTTGTTTTATGATAAGACCATGTGGCCAGACGGTGAGACGTTCATCTGATGCTGATGGGAACTGATACACCCTGTGGTGCTATTCCTCGTAATTTCAAAATAGTTTACGTTAAGTTTCAAGATCAGCAGCACAGGACCGATCGTGGTGGACATCTTTGGGGAAGGCCTTTGTCCAGCAGTGGACATCTTCCGGCTGATGATGATGACGTTAAGTTCTGACTCTATCCACCTTTTGTTCTATATAAATCTAACGTCAAATGAATCGGAGCCGCGCGTCAACAACATGTAACAAGTTACCAATTTGTTCTACCAAATTTAAAGTATTTATGCTACTTATCTATGCAGTCTTAGATTAAGGATTGGTTTCAGCTGCGCTCCAACTAGATACCGCACTACCTAAGAACAATAGCTTTTTATAACGGCAACTATTAGATTTTTTTATTTTTAATTTTTTTTTATTTTAAATTAAATAAGTACACTTTTAACTTATTAATATATCTTGCCAAACTTCAACAGTTTGTTGGCAAGTTAATGCGCTTAAAAAACATTTGATTATGTGTACATACTTAACTACTACTTACTTTAATCTAAACTATTAGGACTTACAACTAAACATTATTAGAATTATTAAAATTAGACAAAAGAAAACATTTACTAAATCTATTATTGTATATTGTTATTGTTGAATAAAATTGAACAACATTCAGTGAGAGTTATTCAATGCTATTCAACAGCGCATTTTTCATCTTAAATTTAACTGCATTTTTATTTAGTTTGGGAACACTCCTCAGCCACGCTATCTCGTTGTATATGACTGGCACCACATATTCATTCAATCTTTTGCCGTAGTAATTTTTAATCTTTGGAACCATTAACTTTCCCTCCCTCACGCTTCTGGAGTTATATTTATTTTTTATAGGAACTTTCAAACTATCGTTAAAATAAAAATCTATTGCTATTTGGAATTTGGTTTTTAAATCAACAGGTAGTATTTTAGTTGGTGAATATAGTTTTCGATAATCACCTTTACAATTATTTTTATCTTTTTTTCTAACCAAATATTTTATAAATCTGGTTTGCAAGATATAAACCTCTTTAGTATATGTATTGTAGGTACGACCATACACACCAACAGCGTAGTTGATAAGCGAATCAACTAACGCATAGTACACAGTGCGAAGTGTTTGTTTATTATTTACGTACCTTAGCTGATAATATTTGCTTAAAATAGCTCTCAATTTTATGCATAGCGCGTCAATATGTAATTTTAAATTATAGTTCTTATCAACTACTAATCCTAAATATTTGTATTTTTCTACATATTCTATTGCGGAACAGTTACAATTTGCTTTATTTCGGTGTAAACATTCGTAAGTATGTCCTATTATAGGTATATTATTGTAGTTTATATTTTTTGCATTTCTGTTGTAGGTGGAAAAAATATGCAAACACTTAGTTTTTTCTAGATTCAATATGATGCTGTTGTCATGCGCCCATTTTATAATATTTTCGAAATCGTCTTGGATTGCCATTTGTGCACTTTCTATGTTTTCAGACGCATATAATAGATGCTTGTGTACGTGCCATCTTGACACTCAATGGCATCTTTCAAATTTTGTAACATACGCTTCGTGTTATTTTACATTGAAATTAATAAAATACAAGATACTTACTGATCCCAGTGTCTTATTTCTTGTAGTATTATTTTCTCTCTTTGAAACTACAGATTCTAAACGATACAGCGACTGGGCTCGCTATATAAAAACTCAAGTCGGTAAGTTTCAATGTTAATTAAATTTTATTAGATACAACCTGGGAACAACTTTCAATTTACAGAGAACTACAAAACTCTACACAATAACTAAGAGATAACAATTACATGATATTCTCGGTACAGCGGACAATGGCGTGCGAGATAAATGTCAAGATGAAACAGTACTCGTCTTCCGACTACAAGAAACTTTTGAGTAATTATTGTAACAATTACATTTTATGGTTACAATTTTTGAATCAGTTGCAATAAAAATCTGTAATATTCGAATACTCGGCTTTGAAGTTCAACTAACTCGTAGCCCTACTTGACTGATTGTTGAAGTACTTGAATGCTTGTTTTTTTTTATGAAAATAAGCGATGAGGCGAGCAGGACGTTCAGCTGATGGCAATTTATACGCCCTACTCATTACAATGCAGTGCCGCTCAGGATTCTTGCAAAACCCAAAAATTCTGAACGGCACTACAGTTGCGCTCGTCACCTTGAGACATAATAAGTTATTATATCTCATTTGTCAAGTAATTTCACTAGCTACGGTGCCCTTCAGACCGAAACACAGTAATGTTAACACATTACTGCTTCACGGCAGAAATAGGAGCCGTTGTGGTACCCATAATCTAGCCGGCTTCCTGTGCAAACCTTGTGTGGTAAGAGTTACTAAAACATGACTTCAGATTGAGCTCAGGCTATTAAATAATAAATTTTATTGTACGATATCGCACTGTAACCATATTTTTATGATAAAAAAAGAAACCCGCTGAGTTTGTTGCGTCCGATCTTCTAAGGACTGATATATACTTTTTCGAATGGTTGGTAGTTTACTGTACTTTGTACTTCCAATAAGTGATATCATATCCCATTAACAATAAAAATATTTGTATTCGAATTAGTTTCATAACTAAACGTTTCTAACACAGACCGCTATATCAGAAAAATGAAACCGCATAAGATACATTACATTCAAGTCCATACGATATAGGTCCCTTCTAGAAAACTGGACACCGAGGGTTCCTTACATTTGTTTTTAAAGTGATAATTTCTTATGGGCGGGTAAACGACTTCGTAACATAACGCGTTACGGCGCCAGTGTGTCTTGACTTCCCTTTCTCTCACGCATACGGCAGCGATATTCAGGCTCCTCCTCTCTCACTCTAACCAATAATTACTTTAATAGGATCAAATAATGATACTAATAATGTACATACACAAAGTTCTAATGTACATATTCTAGAATTGAAACTAAGAATAAAATATATTTTATAATCAATAAAATATTGAATACCTTTCCTTGTATTATCATAATAATATACATAAAATTTAAGTTATAACCTAAGCTTTTCTCAACTTTTAAAAAAAAAAATATAATGACGGTGCTTGGACAATAAATATATGAAAATATTATTTATGCTCGAAGAAATATTAAAAATTTTGATAGAAATAATTGTGATAAACATTATTTTAATACGAGAAATACATATAAACTAGCATGTCCAAAGATTGTCTAAATTTAATAATTCTTTTATGGATCTATGTATTAAATGTTATATTAAAATACCTGAAAATATTATAAGTCTTAGTGAAAATAAGTTTAAAGTTTGTTATTAAGCGCATACTATCACAAAATGCGTATTATAAGATAGAAGGATATTTAAATGACAAAATTATTTGGAACACTTTTTCTCAGACTAACTTTTTAAAGCCGACAACCACGACCACGAAAAAGTGTTTTCATTTTTCGTTTAATTGTAATTTAGCGGCAAAACAAAATAAATAGATGATATTTAACAGGAATTATATGTACAATACCATCGATGACAATTATACTGTTATTATTGTTACATTTATATTTTTACGATAATATATTAAATTATTCTATTGTATTTATGACGTGGAAAAGTGTATTGTAACTTCAATAAATTGATTTGATTTGATTTGTTAAATAATTTCAATATTAAATAGTTCAACTTAGATTAGTTTAAGTTATCACTTTTGTCGGGCGTCCCGAGATGTGTTTACATGTTATGTACATGTTTTTATGATTTAATTACAAGTTTTCTTAGTTTCTTTTTAATTACAAGTTTTCTCAATGTTGAAAATACCAAATTGTTTGCGCCGCACGTCTTGTTGACGTAAGAGAATGTGATAGAGGCGTTCTTGACGTATGGCGCGGACTGCGGACTTCAAAAGGCTTTAGATAACATCGCCGGGTCTGTAACTTGTAGGCTGCAGGCTGCAGTGGCCCACGCCCCTATTATGGATATATTAAACAGTTAGTATCTTATCTCGTTTAATATACGAATAGTATTTTTATGCTTTAAAAGATCGAATATCAATCTTAACGATCGAAAGCGTAATTTAACATTCTTGGGGACATCAGGGTCCTTTGTTCATTTTGGATTATTACTCACCACTTGGGTAAACTACAAAAGGTTGAAGTGAAACTGAGCACTTTATGATGGATTTGGATGATTTTTCGTGATGGGAGGGAACCATTATTGCTATCTTCAAGATCAGGTCCAATTTTTACAAAACGGGCACAATCTACGTAGGTTGTTATTGTTATTTGGTGTTATGCTTGACAACTCTTCTCGAATTCTTTACCAGTGGGAGGCTCCTTTGCATAGGATACCGGCTAGATTATAGGTACCACAACGGTGCCTGTTTCTGGCACTGCATTTTAATGGGCATGGCGCATCAACTACCATCTTTATATTACCAGCTTAACATCCTGCTCGTTTCGTCCCTTATATTCAATTGCCTGTGCTGTTTGAGTTTCCTACCTTTTTCTTAATGACGAATTCACAACCAATCCCACAACCCGCCACAAACACAGAGGGGATACCAACATACAGCCCAATAGGTACCTCATCAGTGATTGAGCGTATTGAGTCTCTTGATAACGTATTGAAAGACGGTCTGGTATTGTGTATTAGTCTGTAATTGTCAGTACTTACCCCCTTATTCATAATAGTCTTCTAACTTAAAGCATTGCTAATTCTCACTCTGTCTTCTTCTATTGACCTAAGTCAGAATGAGAAAAAACACTCCTTAGCGGCTGTTTAAAGTTAGCGGACCATTATGAATAAGGGGGTTACTATATACTTACTATATACTATGTTAGTTACCTATACTTACTTAGTACCTACTTTTTGGTAGGTACTACTCTACGTACAAACATCGCACGGCTAAAATGTAGAGTTTAGGAATGCGATAGTGACCTATTTATAATTGGCATAAAGGCATAAAAGGCATTTATTTTCTCAAATGGATTCCTTTAGAATTCTTTCTGATGACATTTTTAATATACTAGATTCTACTACCGCTTCGAAAATAAATAGCGCTCTGAGAGAGATGAAACGGCGCTCTTTTTTTGCGCTCATATTGATGACCATAATCATGAGTTTGCGAATAAAATTAAACATTGCTTCAAGTTTAACATTACAACCTAATAATTAAATCTCAAACTTTTTGCCTTTCTTTTTCTCCTTTCTGCCGGAGTACTTAAACTTTGCTCAGACTTTTACGTAAAACTGTCACAGTGGCATTCATTGGTTTTCTAGCAAGGTAGGAACTGTAGATCTAACTAGTCATAGTTGAGCTTTAGTCCGACAGTTGTTGTTGTATGAAACGCTGCTTGCATCGTATATGCAATCTGTAGACTGCCTACTGTAGTATACTAGTGCTGTATGTGTTTGGGTTTATAACGAAGTAGGCACTGCCTAATTGCCTATATGATATGCACGCCATGGGTAAAACATAGCTGGGTGTGATAAAACGCGAACTTAACTTTCGCATTGGGCAAGCTCAGTATAATTTCAAATCTATACTATAATATTATAAAGCTGCAGTGTTTGTTTGTTTGTTTGAACGCGCTAATCTCTGGTATTACTGGTCCGATTTGAATGATTCTTTCAGTGTTGGGTAGTCCATTTATCGAGGAAGGCTATAGGCTATGTTTTTTTTTTCAAAATTAGGGATCCGTAATAAAATTGCTATTTTGTAACACAAGGTGTAAAATCGAAAACCTATTTTTGCGTGCGCTGCAAAAACTATTGACAATAGAACAAAATGATGTACAGGCTATAATACTTATAAAACTATCGCGTGGATTATACTTTATATGGCAAAACAACGTTTGCCGGGTCAGCTAGTGACTTATATAAACGAAATCAAAGATTATGCTAAGCTTACACTACAGTGCGGTTTTGAAGCAACTTTCTTCCACATACAGACAAACTATGAAATGTATCGCGCGATGTAGATCCAAAAAAAAAGCGTGTTCACCTTTTTAAAGGCCGGAAACGCTCAGAACATTGGCGACGATGATCACTTAATAAGTGACACTTCGATTGTCCTGCTCTTCCTTAAAAAACAAACTCTCTAGTCTCCTTCTTCTTCTTATTAAAACGCAATCTCTCAAAAGTAATCAACATAATTGCTAAAGTTCATAAAAGTATTTGATAAATTTCTCGTAATTCGTTTTTATGACAACACAACAGGACTCAAGTTCCGCACTAAATTACCGAACACGATTGCTGTAACAAACGCTGCCCGGTATTATTTATATGGCGGAATCTTGGTCGGTACTTCAAAGGAATAATAACGTAAGATTACCGCTCGTCTCTGAGCCGCGTCGCCCCGACCACACTTCTTTTTTACATCAAACCAGTTTCCTACAAGACTCTATCTTAAAAGCGATCCCGCCTTAATAGGTACCGTGTGTTATTATTTCTATTGCGTAATTAAATTTAGCCTCAACTTTGTACTCGTGTATGGAAAGTGTAAAGTTGTTTTCTTGGTGATGTTATATTGAAAAAAAATATTGAAGGAGGCGTTACTTCACGGAAATCCATAATTATACAAATGATTTGGCACGAGACGTGCCAGTTTTCGGCGAGACAACTCGTGTAGAGGCAAAACACGTGTCGAATTGTTTCAAGACAAATATGGGCGGAATTAACACTTAAGAAAACTCAAATCATTTGTATTTTATATTGTTTAAAGCTGTTAGCCCTCACTAAAAATCACTCAAATATCAATGTTAGTCCTATGATTTTGACAGGTGTTTATATTATATTATATCACCCTTAGATTAAGGATTGGTCTCCGCTGCGCTCCAACTAGATATCGCAGGTACTGCACTGCCTAAGGACAATAGCTTTTTATTACGGCAACTTTATATTGTCGTGTGTATTGGTTATTTGTAAAGATGCTTGTCTGCGCTTCGTGTTATTTTACATTAAAATTAATAAAATTCAAAATACTTACTGATGATATTGGAACCCAGTCTCTTTCTTATTTCTTGTAGAATTATTTTTACAAAGTCTTACTACGCAACCCGGCATTTTAGTAACAATTATTAACAAAGTTCAACAGAACATGTTGCACGTCAACGTCACATATTTTTCGAGACTGGCTCGAGTACGCCCAGTTGGGCCTAGTAGGTATTAGTTGCCGCAATTTGCGACTACGCCTGCAATATCTAGTTGGAGCGCAGCGGAGACGAATTCATAATATAAGATGTCATCTAAGTTAACAAGTGATCATTGGCGTCTATTATCTGGTATCCAAACATCCCTATACCAAGGTAATGCATAATATATTAGCCATTTAAGATAAAATCTAAGCTTAATAATCGCAAATTCCATACTTACATCTTCTCCAAATTTGTTTTATATTTCGGCGATACCTGGTAAAATTTAAGAATACGAATGTTATCAATTTTATTGAGTGTTAATTTCGCTAAGATTTCTTCAACCAATTCGAAACAATCATCTATAGAGCGTACTTAAACTTTGCTCAGACTTTACTTAAGTAAAACATAGCCGAGTGAAACATGAACTTGACTTTTGCATTGGAGCTGTCAAATCACAAGATTATAGCAGTCATCTGTCAATCTATCAATCACAGCACGTTTCATACAATCGAGTGAATCGCTTTTTTCTTAGAAAGTTTCGCTAGGCTGATCACTCTCTCCATCTTGATTGTTTTTCATTCGCGTAGTTTAAGTTCAAAATTTTAAATAACTTCTTATTCCACCGTTTCCGTCAACCGCAGAACAATGAGTTCTTATATGTGAATAAGAACTCCTTGTTACAGTATTTACATATCGCGGGCGGCGTAATGTCCCAAAATTAAAATATAATGGTACGCAATGGTCTGGAATGTTGATAGTGGCGTTTTATTTGTGGTGTTTAACTGGCGAACAGCCAGCCGTTCACCGCTGCAGCGGTCGGTCCACTTCTGTTGCGTGGGCACCGGTCACAGCTCACAAATACAGTACAAAATACGAAAATTATTTAACGGACAGAAAAGTTAATTAATAAAAAGCTTAATCTTAATTGCTATTTTAAACTGGTATCATTTTATTTTCAACTTAATAATACCAAAACGGTTTTCCGGTAAAATGCATTTCAAAAATCCTACATATTCACAACAAAAAAACTATCGAATCAAATCATATTTATTCGATTAGGTTAAAAAATTATGCTTGATAATGTGGAAAGTTATACATTTACCGTTTACGACTACTTCCGAAATGTTTGAGATTCAATGCTTTAAAGAAAATAAGCAGCAAAGAAACTCATTGCCACTAGAAAATCAATATATTATGCTAAAGCTGTATAGCTTCATTATGGTACTGACCACGTCAGATGGCTCGGCCGTACCAAATCCGATCCGACCAATTGGTGCAAGGCGCCCATCGGCCGCGGTCTGGTAGCGGGCCATATTCGACGGTATAGACTATAGAGCATTTCCCATCGCAAAAAATTATCATTATTACTGTCCGGACTGTACCGAATACGACGCCGGACTAATTGGTGCATAGCGCCCACCAAATCCAATAAATTTTTGTAACTCTCAGTTAAGAAACAATAAAATTTAATAATACAATGAAATAATATTATGGTGATTTTATTATCTTCAATATAATAATATTATTATGTCAAACTAATTATTTATGGATCTCTGAACTCGTATAAATTCGTTCATGAACATAAAATGGCTGCACAGCGCGGTATCGGTCGCTACTCGCTTCCCTTCGCGGAAGGATCACAACATTTCTGATAATGACAGATCCAATTACAATAGGCTTAGGTTAAATACGTTTTATTGAAAATAGAGTTGGCGTGGGCCGCTATCGATTATGTCTGTGTCGTTATAACAATTTACATAAATTGAATAGGTATAAGCGATTCGTTCACGTGGCAGCACTTGGATTGTATTAGGTAGGTTCAGAATTGTGTGGAAAACTTACAGGTTTATAATGTTTCTCGTTACCTAAATCTACTTCATAATCAGATACTCCTTATAACATAAGCTAGGTATTACACATCTCATGAGGCTGTATACATATAAACAGCTGATGTTGAAAAGTACCTAATTCTATTTAATAATACTTTTTTGCTCACCGTATTGGCCGCTTGTATTAAGGTGCCAATGATGAGTGCCGAATTCGCAAAAGCTGTTTGGAAAATAGCCTGTCCTAATCTTGATTTAACATCCGTGAGCAATGGACATTTTGATATCTGCATGTTTACTACTGGACTTCTCTAGAAACGTATCAATTATGACGCTATGGTGCCTGTTACGGTGTATCTTGGCCCTACAGCGTGGACCGTCTTTCTTGCCAAGCCGCAATGCGTTGCCGCAAAAAGTTAAACTGAGTTCAAAAAGTTGTCATCCATTTTTTTGCATCCATTATTTGAATAAAACTTGTACTGAATGCATTTAGTTAATTATTATTCTATAAGTTCATGTGCCAAAAGCTATTATAGGAATTTGTCGATCGTGGAGAGCTTTGGGGGAAGCCTTTGTCGCAGTAGACGTCTGCCGGCTAATGATGAATAAAAAATTCAGAAATTCACTTT
Source organism: Leptidea juvernica (assembly GCA_949711755.1). NCBI lineage: Eukaryota > Metazoa > Arthropoda > Insecta > Lepidoptera > Pieridae > Leptidea > Leptidea juvernica. Next base: position 5,157,262 of record CATIXQ010000036.1, on the reverse strand, counting down.
AACACGTGTACAAGGCTACACGAGGCATCTTCAGGAGTTTTTGACATCGTAGCGCGATTAATAGGTACTTAAGATCACCATTTATTAATATTTTTAAATAGCAATGGATTATAATATTAACTTTTAAGCATGTCTATATAATTGTGTAGGTAACAAAATTTACAGCTAGTCACGGCTGTTTAAGGTATAAATACACATGATGCTACGATAGTTTCAATAGGAAGATAATAAAATGTAATGTTTGTTGAGTCATTTTTGGAATACGACCTCATCTCGGTCGTGGATAGATCGCCGACAATAAACCTAACACGAAGAGATCGTAAAAATCTAATTTAAATCAAACGACGCTCACGTCACATCAATAAACAACGAAACTATTCGTTTTCATAGTAAACGTCTATCTACGGTTTCTTTTAAAAATCAAATCATTAATTGAACTCGTTTTTAGTTATTATATATTCGAAAATTTACTTTAGCGTGTTTTTTTTTTTGTATTTCCTTGCGTAACTTTTGTTTTTGGACCCGATTTGGTGATACCTTTTGCGGAATTTAGCACAGCCTCCAAAGTACCAAGTTACAAAATAAACGAAATTTTTAGAAGAATTATTATTCCTCAATCCTTGGGAGGTAGTATTTTATTTTATTTATTTATTTATTATATACAGACACTTTATCACATAATATTACATTATATTTGGTCCCTACACTAGGCGTAGGCTGTCCTGTAGGCAACCACGTGTGTGTGTGTGTGTGTGTGTGTGTGTGTGTGTGTTGTGTGTGGGTGGGGGTGTGAGTGAGTGAGTGTGAGTATCTGATTAATCATGTTACAAAGTATTAACATTATATGAATGCTAAGCTATCACTTTAAGAATAGCTTCCATGTCTGCATAAGTGAGTGTGTGTAACCATCTCTGTATTTTAAATTTGACCTGTAATAAGATGTTCACTCTGGTGAGTCTGAAGTAAAACATTGAAATTCAAAACAAAAATCTCGAAGAAGCCGTATCTATTATCAACATTTAAAAAGCATACCTACCTACATAATACTATTTCCATCTATACATTAAAAGTTATAACCGTAACCATTTACAAGCCTTTGAGACTGGAATAATATTTCTCTTGACATTCTTCACCTCATCAAAAAACCGCCGCAGCTAACAATTCTACCTTATATGCAGGTATGTTTGGCACCAAATAATTTATTACTTAGTTGGCTTGATTTCACATATTTTTAGTCAGTATTTAACAATTTTCGGTTACAATACCTACAAATTAGAAAGTTGATAACCGAAGAACTCTGGCAAAAATTTATAGGTGGATTATAAAACGGATACCTATTACATGATGTTTGAAATCTCTACCAACGTATTAGTTAGTTTAATAAAAAGCTTAAGGTTAATATTTAATGGAGTTTTTAGTATCAGATTTGTAAAGCTCTTTATATAAGAAGGAAGGTATATTTTGTTCACATACTTGGAAGTAGACGTGTGTACAGAAGTGATTAGTTTGCAACTTGGATTGGTTCTGTTTATTTGGTAAATGTGCTTTCTAACTCTGACGCAAACAACCCAACAGCTACCTGAATATTTTTTATGTTTTTTTACGGATTAATGAACACTTACTTACCTACATCACGCATTATTATTTATATTTATAGGTACAGTTTATTCTTTATTACTTTTTATTAAATATTCGGTATTTAAAACGCTTTTCACTAACAAAATTCATATTTTGGACGCAGCACCTTACAAACTAATTTGTTTTGTATATTACAGCTATTGTAAAATATTGATGATATCTATTGATAGAAAAGAGTGGCTGTTTAGTTTCTTGTGTGTTCTTCTCACGAGCTCTACTTTTTCCGAACATATAGTAGATTCCGTAATTTATAGTGACGATTCAAAAGTGCTAAATTCAAGCCTTATTGAATAAAGTTTATTGGACTTTGATTTAGGTAACTGTTTAAAAATTATTAGTCAAATCAGTGTTGTAGTTTTGTCAAAGCTTATTCTTAGGCTGGGTTGCACCAAATAACTTTAGCAATAACAAACATGTTAAAGTACAGGTTAAGCAAAACGTGGGTTACACCATTTGACAATTTTTTGATGACGTCATAACTTTAACCGTTATCCGTAACCGTCCAATCTTCGCCGATTAACGGCCGTTTTCAATAACCTATCAATCCTTAGCTTAACTTACTAGAGGTAGACAAATCTATCCTTTCACGTTTACTTACATTTCAATAACCTATCGACATAAAGGATTGTACTATAACTATATTGGACATTACTATGGATAGATAAGATCTTGTCATTAAACGATGGCAGCACTGTGTCCGTTACTAGAGATATGTTATTGAAAACGGCCGTAAAGCTATTGTTAGTGTTACTATAGCTTAATAGCGACCTGTCAAAAGTTTCAAATAAGTATTCGATATTGACTTGATATTTTCCTTTGCCAAGGAATACGATGGTGCAACACACTCCGCAGATTATGTTAAAGTCACCGTTTGACTTAATCCGTAATTATAACAGCGAATATGGTGAGACCCAGCCTTAGACTTATACAAGGCATTTGAATTACGAATGTTTTTGTAATTTTGCCTAAAATATGTTCTATTTTGGGGCAACCGTATTGAAGTATATATCTGAAATAACCATTTCTATATTTATCCACGGTATATTTACTACTAAGACTGTGTTAGAAATCTTTTCCGTATATATACCTAAATTCAAAAGTTGCAAATGAGTATCAAACTATCTAAGTAATATCTTTTTGTAGTGACCGCGCTCAGGTCGTCGACCGGCCCTCGGCCCACGGCCCTCGGAGGCTGGTAACGTAGCGCCTGCCGCGACCGCCTGGCGAGTAGCGGCCCATAGTTGCGCATGCGCATGCCCTTCTCTATCTCGGCAGTCGGCCCTATATCTATGTATATACCTACCCGTTATATATTCAGCTTAATTGGGCTACATTTCGTGTCCATTAAGATTTAAGACAAATAAGTCTAAAGAATTGTGAATTGTGATGTTAGCTGTAACATGAAACCGTCAGATATCGTTACAGCTTACCATACAAACTATTAAAAATTTTTCATACACGGCATAAAATATTGCAAGTAGATAGCAAACTTGTAAAACAGTAAGGAATCATATTTCACCAGTGGGAGACTCCTTTTCCTTCCAGTAATGTGTAAACATTACTGTGTTTGGGCTTGATGGGCGCCGTAACTAGTGAAATTACTGGGCAAATATGACTTAACATCTTATGTCTCAAGGTGACGAGCACAATTGTAGTGCCGCTCAGAATTTTTGGGTCTTTCAAGAATCCTGAGCGACACTGCATTGTAATGGGCAGGGCGAATCAGTTACCATCAGCTCAAAGTCCTGCACGTCTCGTCCCTTATTTTCATAAAAAAAAAATCTTATGTTATCTAGGGTGATAATGGATGACATACAAATTGACACTGTATGTATCACGGTATGAATTATTTAACTATAATGTATGTATTATTTAATTGAATGAAAAATACTATCACGATTGAATTTATGATCGGATGGGACTCGAAGTGCATATTTTGCGCATATGTAGACGTTAATAACCTGCTTATTTTTGGGAATTCAATGACCCCTTGTGTTTTAGGTTACTACCATAGCCCATAGGAATCTTAATAATAGCACCTATAATGAACTAGAGAGTATCATAATTTCAGCCGGAAGACGTCAACTGCTGGACAAAGGGGAGGCCCCAAATGATCGCCATGACGATCGGTCCTGATCTAATCCTTTCCGGAGATCTTAACCAGATCGTAGGTCTATCTTGTGGGGGGCTACCAACACTAGGTCTTCCCTGTAACCACTAACCAGATAGTAAATCTAATATATAAAATTCTCGTGTCATGGTGTTAAACATTGAACTCCTCCGAAACGGCATGGCAGATTCTCATGAGATTTTGAGTGCATATTGGGTAGGTCTGAGAATCGGACAACATCTATTTTTCATCCCCTTTATGTTAAGGGTGGTCCACACGATTTTTTTTTTAATTTGTTTGATTATGAGTCAGCATTAAAAATATGTACATACAACTTCAAATTTTCACCTATCTACGATCAACAGTTACTTTTGTATTGCGTTTTTAATATCGGCAATACAACGTTTGCTGGGACAGCTAGTAATATTGTATAAAATCAGCACATCCGTTTTGTTTTTTTTTTTTATAATTGAAACGCAAATGATACTATACTTACATTATTACCTACAACTTATACTAAACTAGTTTTAATTAGTACCAATAAAAGGCTTTACTCAGAACAGCTCAGAGATCGTTAATAAAGCAACTTATTTTTTTTTTGTAATTATTAAAATAAATATATATCAATTATGTATTACTAAATACAATTAGGTTTAGAAAAGTTGGAAAAGACCGTGTAAGAGGTGGGCTGATGATGTGATTGAATACGCTGGAAAAGACTGGCTAATATTGGGCAAAGACCGAATAGTATGGAAAAAAATGGAGGAGGCCTTCACCCAAAGAGGGACCATACTACTAATTAAACATTTATTATTAAGAAATTTAAAAATAAACATAAAACTATTCTCTTTTTAAGTTCTTATAATATTAGGCTTAAGTTAAGTTTACTAACAATAATTATAAGTTAGTTTTAATTTTTAAATTTAGCTTAACTTAATTATGTAATTTAGTATGGGAATAATAGGCTTTTTTATTTTATTATTATATACTTAAACACAATTAGGATAATACAGTCAAAGAAAAAAAATCGGCAGTTTTATATTGATCAATTAAAAATACTATTTCAAGAATGCACAGTATATACTGTGCATTATAGACACATTGAACTTTTCCACTAAATCCATTGAAATTCACTCATAAGATATACCACCAGTGGGAGGCGCCTTTGCACAGGATGCCGGCTAGATAATGGGTACCACAACGGCGCCTATTTCAGCCGTGAAGCAGAAATGTGTAAACATTACTGTGTTTCGGTCTGAAGGGCGCCGTAGCTAGTGAAATTACTGGGCAAATGAGACTTAACATCTTATGTCTCAAGGTGACGAGCGCAACTGTGGTGCCGTTTAGAATTTTTGGGTTTTTCAAGAATCCTGAGCGGCATTGCATTGATATGGGCAGGGCGTATCAATTATCATCAGCTGAACGTCCTGCTCGTCTCGTCTCTATTATCATAAAAAAAAACCTACACAGCACTAATGTTGCACAAATACGTCAGCTGTAAAGCTATAGATACACTGCCCATCCATCCAAAATGCGTCTTATTTTACTGGTAATTCTTTTTCAATTATTTATTTACCATGAGCTTGTCGGTGATGCGAACCCTACCAAAGAGTGCCAAACGTGCCTAAAGTAGTTTTCACTATATCAAACAAAAATCGCACATCATTTGGAAAACAAAGATTGTTATTGTGTTCGTTGTACAAATCAAATGTTATTCATTAATCGCGATGCAAACTTGACCTCGCGCCCCCTCCCCCTCCCGCGCCCTGCTCTCCCCGCCGCCGAAAGGATTCAAATTGCCTACATCACACTTTCATTAATAAAACATCACTTACTACACGTTGCTACTATTGCTAGTGAGAAATCTTCATTATTTAATTGTGGCTAAGGGGTAAATAATCTAATATTAAAAAGAAAACTTAAGGCATTGCTAATTCTCACTCTGTCTTCTTCTATTGATCTGAGTCAGAATGAGAAAAAACACTCCTTAGCGGCTGTTTTAAGTTAGCGGGCCATTATAACACTAGAAATGAGGGATTGCTTGTAACTAATTCTAGTAGGCTTCATAAGATACATAATAGCTTTAAGGGTAAATGTATACACTTCTACAATAAAGTCCCAGCCATTGTTCAGGCATTATCTATAAATAAATTTAAATGTTTTATAAAAAAATGGCTCAAAAATGCTATTACTCCACTGCTGAATATCTAAATGATCGGACAGCCTGGGACTAGATTGTGATTATTTTATAGCGACTGTACAATATTGTATATTTTTATTGAAAAGAGCGCAAAAAATGAATGCTGGGAGAGTTTCTTGCGCCGCTTCTTCTCTCTCAGAGCGCCATTTGTTTCCGAAGCGGTAGTAGTATCTAGTAGTATAAGAAATGACATCAAAAAGAATTCTAAAGCAATCAATTTTGAGAAAATAAATGCCTTTTATGCCTTTTTATGCCTTTTCATTATTAATAAGGGGGTTAAAGTATATTGTTATGCAGCTATTTAAATTTTGATTAATGAATAAATATTTTATTATTATAAAGTACAAAACGAAACTGACTGCAACACCTATTTATAAAATTACAATCTCCTATTCTACCTGTTAATACGTATTTACATTCTCTGAATTAAGATGAAATTCTTGCAAATAACTAAATGACGTGAGTAAGGTTTATAATTCAAGACTTGGGAGTTTTGAAATTAACGGTTTGTATTTATTATTTTGTTCGGAGTGGAAAGGGGGAGTTAAGGAAGTTGTTTAATAACCCTTATAAACCGGTTAATTCCGCAAGTCAACCCAAATAGTAGACCAACCGCTCCGTCTAATGATCACTACAACATAGCCTTTATAATGAACTTAACCCGAAAACCGTAGGTGGAATAAAACCGAATAAAGTCCTCAAGGTCATAAGTACCTAACGTATGTAGTACTTAAACGTTAACTGGCGGGAGTAATACACACTCTGTTTGCTGTAGCGGCATATTATGGGATACACTCCGCTGACAAACGGACCGATTTCAATAAGTCTGAAATCTCAGTCAGCTGCGAAATCTTAATACCTGAGCTAAGTTATTTCAATTCAATTACGTAGTTTGGTTAATTAAATACATGTTGAAGATTTGGCACCCTTATTCATAATGGTCCGCTAACTTTAAACAGCCGCTTAGGAGTGTTTTTTCTCATTCTGACTTAGGTCAATAGAAGAAGACAGAGTGAGAATTAACAATGCTTTAAGTTAGCAGACTATTATATATAATATATTTATAGCGTTAAAATGACATTTAGTTTAGGCTAAATATTCGCAAGAATTATGTCTATGTTATATTATATTTATGTACTTCAACAATTTTATATTGGTGTAGCTTCGGATAGTGACATGATCGATAAATCTCTAAGTAATATGTAAATATATACCCATACATATAGCCTGCCTATATTTAGGTACTAACGTGAGGTGTCAATTTCCGAAGCCAATCCGTTTTGTAGACTCATGGTCTGTTCACCCGTATGTTCGTCCTTCGATTTATTGATTAACCTCTCATATAGGTGCTCATGTAGCTCCTGAAGCTGACACCTAAACAATTTGTTATTCACCGCGTCTGCAGTATTTGTAATGTACTGAAGAATTAATAAATAAAATACATATTATGAAGTCGCATTTATGACTCAAAATTATAAATCTGAGGCGATCTTAATACGATAAATTAATCAAAACACTCGATTCTGCTTACATATTATTAAGACACGTAACATGCATAACTATTAAGATTGTGGATATTTTTTTATTCTTGTAAGTATTTTTATTCGTTATATATACATTTTAATGTATACATTTCACATTTATAACTTTATTTAGCCTTTACTTATTATATAATTTATGTACATGCAATTACTGCCTATAAATGTAATTAAATATGTCCCTAGAACCTAAGACTTGCTTAATGTTAATGTATCACATGTAAATCTGTTGGTAGTTCATAAATAAATATATAATACTATGTATTAGGATGATACGTCGGCTTCGTTAAGTTATTTACGAAGCGAGTCGCTGTAAAAATATTTAACTTTTAAATTAGCGTGTAGGTATCAATGGATGTTCATTAATTAGTCATGATCACGTAGCAGCGGGCGCTAAAAGACAAACCCAGAAGACAAGGTAATATTGTGATTTGTGAACAATTAGGACGTTATGGTTATGTTTGTAAAGCATGGAATATGGATTCCGGATATACAGAGCAACAATGAACGGAGATCAGAAATCTGTGGTGAGTACGTACAGAGCTGTATCGTTCACACTTCACAGAGCGGCGCCCGGCGTGGCCCGGCGACGGCGGTCGGCAAGCGGTCCTCACTCCGCGCCGCCCGCGTCGCGTATTCGACGTATTTGCCCCTTCCCTCGTATTCCATCCATCAGTCAGTCAGTTTTCGGCGCGCGTGAGAGGCGGTCGGTTTCATCGTACGTGTCCGATATTCTCGTACAACTGGGTCACGAGGTCTGTTTACGTGTTGACAAGGAAATCAGATTTGTTGTGTTGTTATATATGTTTGCAGTGACTGTGAAACTAATTATATAGCGTTAGAAGAGAACTGGCGGCGCTTTTGATGTATACGTGATGTATGCGTGAGCGCAGCGTATGACGTGCTACGAAACGTTGAGAGCTTCGGCACCGGCGGCGGACGCCCCCATGGCACACCACTTCGTCAAGTGGTGGCGCAACAAGTTTAGAAATGGATATAAAAAATTTAGCAGTAAGTCATTTATAATGAAAACAACTATTATTGTTTATACATTCCTAACCAAGAGAAGAAGTGTGACCCTTGCGAAATGTTTCTGTAAAAATGCGAAAAGTTTCTGGTTTAAATGCATCACAATTCGAACTTAACATGCCAGCTCAAAATTTAACAAATCATTGCATTTACATCACGGTTGAACTTATTAAGTTATCTGACAAATAGATTTAGTTGTAGTTCAGATTTATCCACACTCTCACATGCAAAAATTATGGAAGTTCACTAAAATGTTTTTCCAAAATCGCAATTATTACTTGTAAAGAACAAATAATACATAGGTTATCAACTATTCAATTACACCCATTAATTTTAAAAGGTAGAATTAGGAATAATGTTTACTTGAATGACTTACTTTGTATTCTTAATGTACCTAGTTAAGTTTTTACTTAAAAGTCATTTTTCAATTCTAAATATTTACGTTTATTTAAAGGTAGATAGGTAGAAGTAAATAAAATACACGATTAAGCCGCAAAGGGCTCCTTTCTAGAATCTTAAGCTTTAAAAGACAACGGTATAGCGGTATCCTTATATCTAAGCTTAACATCTCAGTTGTAAAGATTTCTTACTATTATGAAGTAATGTTTGTGTGGGATTGGGTTACGATAACATCTCTATTCAGAGTAACTTTTGTCCGTTTCGGTAGTTGAAATCAACATTTTAGGCCATGTCAGACCATCCCAATGCTTTCTTTGAAGTTTGTTTCGTCAAATTCTCTTATCGAATAAATAGGAGTTCAATCGAAGAATAACATAAATGTTTAAATATACGTTGACACATGGCTTCAGTTACAATCGCAACACACTAGACAGCGAGTACACATAAAAATAAATACGTCAGCTTCCGCTCTTCAAAATAATGCTCATCTAATATTACATCAAAAGATTTATCTCTATAATGGGCCGCTTTGATCTTGTTCCATTTAGTTATTTCAATTATAAGACGATACATTTTTCGTTTCATCGTTCTCATATAAATATACGTACGTCAAACGCTCTGAGCGAAGTTTGTAATTTAGTTTTAAATTCAACCCGGGCCGCGCTCATTTGATTAACTTCAAAGAGAAAACTTGAAAGCACTCGCCGAAGCGGAGACAATGATACCTTTTATTTGACATCAAAGAATTCCCCGCCCCGGGCTTTAAAGTTCTCTTTTAGAGTGAATAGCGTACCCACTACGTAAATATATAGCTGCAACGACCCACCAGCCAGCCAGCCGATACAATTTATAGTAAGCGGCATTCACAAAGGATTTTTCGGAGATTCGGCTTTGTTGCATAATTTCAAAGTATCCATAGCATGAGGTTATTTTTCCGTCTTTTATAAAACAGCGAAGTAGATTTACTGTGGTTTTAATAAACCTGAAATAAAGTTACTCCAAATTTATAACTTTTTGTCTTTATCTTACCTTTGTCACTACAGAATTACATGACAGGGAGAAGTAATTTTAAACTTGGAGTAACTTTACATTGCATTTATTATGACAGAGTTCCGTTAAGTTCGTAGGACACCTATGTACCTATTTCCTTTAGTATGTATTTGGTTGAAGACATAATTTGGTCATGTAGAGATTGATAAAAGCAGGCTGATTGAATAATTTGGTTTGAAAGGTCGAGGTAGATCGATCAATCAAATTCCTTGTTTGATAGGATTGATGAAGAGGGCCAGTATGTCAGAGCCGAGAGAAATGGAAGTCTCTGCTCCCAAATCTCTGTCCACCCCTCTGGGCCCTGGGAGACAGGCGTTTAGTTTGCGAAATATTCTGTATAAATACGTTCTAATTTCGTTATTATATACGCGTATTAGTTGAAAAATGCATTTAAATACTGTGTTTCGCTCTGAAGGGCGCCATAGCTAGTGAAATTACTGGGCAAATGAGACTTACCATCTTATGTCTCAAGGTGACGAGCGCAATTGTAGTGCCGCTCAGAATTTTGGGTTTTTCGAGAGTCCTGAGCGGCACTCATGGGCAGGACGTATCAATTATCATCAGCTAAACGTCCTGATCGTCTCGTCCCTTATTATCATATAAAAAAACATACATTATTATCAGTTCATACCTATTATGTTCTTCATGTACCTACCTATTTCAATTTAAACCAGAAAACGTGAAGTCGACATCGACATAATTTACTAGGTATATTATATTGGTAATAAGTACTAGAAATCGTTACAGTTTCGGTTGTCAACTTTTCCAAGAAGTACCTACAGTAGAAAGTCTGATTTGAAAGTGGATACAGAGTAATAAAAAAAAGTAGACATTGTTTTATTTAAATTTATTTTTTAGAATATTTTTCCCAACTTATCTGATTGATTATAATATGGGCTTTGGGTACCAACTAGTATAATATTCATATGTAAACAGAATAACTTCTTTTTTGTTATGTTAATGCTAAAAAAGTCAGTTTATGACTTATGCAAAAAGAGTAAAAAGCATCGAAATTTATAAAGTACTCTACATAAAATATAGTACAATACTACAACTCTATTTTAAAGCACAGTTGGTAATCCTAGTCACTAAGTAATCCGTAATCAAGTGAAGGTATTTGTTTTTTTTGTGTAAACTTCAATTCAAGCTCTAAAGGTTGATGCATCCAATATACGATAATTCGAATTTATACAGTTTTAATATTCTTTATTACTTTATATTTAAAACGTATATTTGTGGAAGTCCAGGGAAGGTTTAAAAGGTTTGAATAAACATGAAAATTCTCGGATTTAAATAAAAACAACAATTTTGATTTTCCTCGGAAGTGTTCCCTGTCGTTCAGAAATCAAATAAAAATAATAGTTTAAAATGAACTAATTAGAATTTTTATATCTTTCTAAATGTCTAAAAAGGATTCCTTTTGTTTGGTTTAAGTTTATTTTATACAAAAGTTTAGGTCTTTTATTTATCAATTGAGGCAGTATGAAGTCTGCCGGGTCAGCTAGTATAAACTAAAGGTATTATACTTATTGGTTGCAACACCTTACAGTTTGTTTTGTATACCGTTTTGTATTACAGCCATTGTAACATACTTTATTCATTGAAAAGAGTGGCCGTTGGGAGTTGAGTTTCTATGTATGTTCTTCTCACGAGCTCTACTTTTTCCGAGCATACGGTAGATTCAGTAATTTAAAATAAATATATATATAGCGAAGATTTATAAGCGCTGACTTAAAGCCTCATTGAATAAAGTTTACTAGACTTTGACTTATGAAGTCAGTCACAAAACATCTAATTAAATATTGAGATATTTTCTAGAATACGGACTTTAGCCTGCGATCTATAGAGCATACTTACATACGTAAAAACAGCTGATTGTAAGTCGATAATCTTTGATTTCGTTTATATATTATAGTATTTTCTTTGATTAACGCGAGTGTTACGGATTAAGGATTAAAACATGTGTAATTGTTATAAATTTTATTTTAGTTAACACGACGTTTCAAGATTTTTCCACACCTCGTTTTCAGGGGGACTAAAAATGTAACTTTTCGAAACAATTTAATCTTAAAACACGGCTACAATTATACTCGTTTTATTTAAATTCGTTTATTTATATATATTCATTTGACAGCTGAAATTATTCTGAGCCCAATTTAAATGTAAGTTTGCGTTTTATCATATTGTCTACTCAGCTAAGTTTTACTTAAGTAAACTCTAGTAAAGTATAGATATATATAGCCTGAGTGTTAGTTTCATTAAAATCGTTTACAAAAATTATAATTAAATGAAATAATAATATTATGTTACGAGCGAAATGCGAATTATATAAAATGCGTACGAATGCATTAGGTCGTGTGACTTGTAAAAGGACACTAACGGAATAGCCGTGTAATCATATGCCAGTGAGTTAACGAGTGACGGCCGGCCTGGCTACACGAGGGTGAAGTTAATGTTGATCAAGCCATTCATTCATTCATTACTTTGAAGTACGAATACTTCCCGTGTGTGGAAACTTAGCTGACGGAGTATTAACATTTCTCTTTTAAATATTCGATTATTGAGCATACGTATATTCATTTATGTATGTAATTGAAAATAAGATTATTATTTACATAAATATAATTTCCCATCGTTGAGTTCAATTGTCTGCAATGAAATATTAGCAAAAATTTATATCGATTAAAGTTAAGATTTTATCAATTAAACGGACGTTTTCAATAACGTATCTCTAGTTACGGATACATTGCTGTCACTGTTTAATAACAAGATCTTATCTATCCATAGTTATATCCAGTAAAGGTATAGTCCATAGTTTCTTAACTTTATTTTGCTCACCGCTCACTTTGAGAATATGTTTTTTTCTAGAGTATTTTTTTGCCTTTTTAGACTATATTTTTTAATCTACCTACGCCCCATCTGCGCCAACTCAAAGCCCCCTAATCTTCTCTGGGTCTTCTACTGCCCCTCCGAAAGTCTCAAACGCCCACAAGGGGGCGTTATCGTCCACGTTCAGAACCTATGGTATAGTCCAATGCTATATGGCGATAGGTTATTGAAATGTAATTAAGCGTAAAAGGATAGATTTGTCTTACCTCTAGTTAAACGAAGGATAGATAGGTTATTTAAAACGGCCGTAAAACGTAATTTGAAACAGACTTATTAATAATATAGGATAATAAGCTGTAATATATTATTCACATTATACATATTGCAACACAGCAACACTCGAAACATTCACCTGAATTAGACGGTTCGTTAGTCAAAGTCAAAAAAATCTTTATTCACTGTAAAACTTTATAAGTTATTTAGTGCAAGTCAGGATGAAGTACAAAAGTTACAATAGTATTTAAATGGGTATAACAATATTCATTAACAAAATTTAGAACATTAATTCCAACTATCTTTATCATTCAAATAATCTTTCACATTATAATAGGCCTTAGATGTTAATTTATTTTTTACGATACATTTAAATTTTTTAATAGGTAATATTTTAATTTCATTTGGGAGTTTATTATAAAATATAACACAATCCACTTTAAAAGATTTAGCAACTTTACGGAGCCTAGTAGATGGAATTCGTTATGCTTGTGTGTTTCGTAAACTGTTTGTTGACTTAACTTATATTTCTTACGGAAATTGTAACTAATACTTATTGAAAACTAGTTGACCCGACAGACGTTGTTCTAAATAAATAAAATAATGTTTTTATATGAATTTGTCAATAATAATAACATCAAAAATTACTTTGTAAAATCTGCACCCTGCTGTCGTAATGAAATTGTTTCACAGCAGAACTGTCAAACCGTGCGTCAATAAATTCTCTCATAGAAATTATGTATAGACACATCAAAGGAAAAACAAATTTGTTGTTTTTATTTAATTTAGCAGCATATTCCTATTTATTCACCTTTTAACCTTCCCTGGACTTCCACAAATAATTCAAGACCTAAATTGGCCAAATCGGTCCAGCCGTTCTCGAGTTTTAGCGAGACTAACGAACAGCAATTCATTTTTATATATATAGATAATAAACAAATTCTTAGGATTTTATCAAATCCCTTAAATGACGCATGGTATTATTAATACTAGATTGATTACTTATTGTAATTAAGACAACGCACTGAGCATAAAAGGCTAAATGCATTTAAGCCCTCGATTATCTGTTACTAATGAGTTCGTTGCCTTAATGCACTTGAAGATTATACGATCGCTCGGTTTATTCTTAAATAATCCTAGCTGACAATGTCTCAACGTAACGGCGAACACGGTCGTGTTTTAAGAAATATAAAATTATCGGCAGATGTTCGACCGGCGATGCCAAACTCGGGTATAAGGGACTACGCGCACTTATTCAGCTTTTGTCCATAGAAAACAGCAATTTTGTATGGAGACGTGTACGCGTCCATTCTGCTTTCGCGGCAAACCAGCATAAAATGAGGATAAATGTGTTTTTATTATGCGAATGCTATAGAGAGCGTTCGGCGCTGTTCCGCCGCGTACAGCGCTGTTCGCCGTCGAATGCGGCGGAACAGCTCTTTACAGGGATGGTCCGCGACTCCTTGTCGACAAGTTGCGACCTGTATTGTTCCTGCATTGATCATTATGCATGCAAAGATTAAAGAGTGCAGACGTGATTTAAAGTTATTATTCTCATTCTTACGACGCCGTACGCGGCTGATAGAAGCAGAGATGTATAAGTGTGACCAAAATCGTTCAGCGAAACGCGAATGGAGCTGAATAAGTGCGCGTAGTCCCTAAAGAAATATAAAATCATCGGCAGATGTTCGACCGGCGATGCCAAACTCGGGTATTAAGGTATTGGACTGACGAATCTGTCGGCGGCGATCCGAGCCTTCCTGGAAACTACTAAGCCCGCCCTGTGAGCCGTCGCTCGCACTCTTCCAATAAACCCGCTTCATTTGTAAAGACTCTTTATATTTTGCCGACGATTTTCTAACAATTTATAGCACTATCTACAGAAATGAATGCTTCGCTTCGTATTTGATGCACTCAAAGGAAACACACAATTCTTTGCATTCCATTCATTGTTTAAGTTTCGTAACATCAATTGGTCAGTTAAAATTATTTTTGATTATGAATTATGCATTGATATCCTTATTTTATTTATATTATTATATGATATTGACACATTTACCCAAATTTTCTTGCCCCAAACTAGGCATAGCCTGTACCTACTATAGGTACAAAGAAAGTGATATTTAATACGATGTAGTTACTTAAACATACATATGTAATGAATGTAGGTTTGTTTGTTACGCTTTCATCGAAATCGATTTCGATGAAATTTACAACAGAGATAGAAATGCGAAAAAATAAATGGAGGGGTTGAGATGGGGGATGAAAGTGTATGGAAGTTCTTAATTATTGAAGATGACTCCATAAAACTTTGTATTTAGATATTTGATAAGAAGTAAATGAATTGTTAGGATAGCGTTTTTTAAAATTATGACCATGGTAGGAACGACCCATATAGCCGAATGGTTAGTGACCCTGACTACTAAGCTAGAGGTCCCGGGTTCGAATCCCGGTAGGCATTCATTTATATGATGAATATAGATGTTTGTTTCCGAGTCATGGATGTTTATATGTTTTTATGTATGTTTAAGTATATTGTATTAAATATATCGTTGTCAGAAAATTTGTGTAAAAGTGTGTCAATATTATATTATATATATTAATTAAAGGATGAACATTCGTATGAATGGAAGTCCAGACTATATTTTGATTATATTTGGTACAAAAATAGACTAGACCTTGGGAATGGACATAAGCTACCATTTTTTGTAAAAGAAAGTCATGAACGGGTTGAAAAATAAGAGATGAAAGTTTGCACGGGAATTCGACATTTTCGAAGATAAAACTATGAAACTTTGTAGTTAGGCAGTGGATAAAAAGTAATTTATAAATATTATTAAACTGTTTTTATTAACAGTTTTATATTCGTTAACGAATAAACGTAATAAATTAATCGTAACTCGCAATAGATGAAGAAATTGAATGCCTCACTAAAACAGCTTAATTAACAGTTGACGAATTTGCGAACGAAAACGTTGACTTTATATTATATTGAAATGAAAACGTAATAAAAAACGAAATTATTAATAAATGCATTAGCCGATTTTACAAAACCCGTTGACGATTTAACAGTTTTATCAACCTGTTGACCATTGACAAAAACCAGTTAAATTAAATTAATCAATGACACACCTCTAGAAATAGTAGATTAAAGTTCGCAGAGAAATACTATTTAAGAGACTGTCCACAATGCAAGGGATAACGGCCGCGACGGTAGCGGAAAGAGCAGATCGTGTGACTATTATTTTCAAAGTTTTGGTAACAAATTAAAAATGCTGTCCAAAGCAGTCGCGGAAAATAGCTAGTGCATAACATAAACATCCATGGCTCTGAAACAAACATCCACATTCATGAAAATTTATTGAATTAGGCGTTACTTGGCGGAAATCCATAATTATACAAATGATTTAAATTTTCTTTAGTGTTAATTCCGCCAATATTTGTCTTTAACACAATTCGCCTCTACACGAGGCATCCTCAGGATGTGTTGTCTCGGCAATGGCGATCATAATCATTTGTATCCACATTCATCATATAAATGTTTGCAGCTTCCGCGATTCGAACCCAGGATCTCTAGCTCAGTAGCCAGTGTCACTAACTTACTTCTTTTTATAATGTTATTCTCATTTTATATTCTTAAAATTTAAACTATAAATAATATTAAACCCAAACCCAAAAATAGGCTAACAGCTGATTTCTACAATGATATATTCAATCGCAGTCCTAAATTATTGACAATGCTAGATTGATACTTTAATCGATTTCCTGTTTTTCATATTTCTGAAAACGATGAAACGTTTTCGTGATCTCTTACTTAATTCATCTAGGTATGGGAAAAACAGAAAATATTTTATAAAGATATAAAATTGACTATTTGACGTTTGAGTATGTTTGTTGCATCACTTTACATATTATATTGTAATTGAAATGATTTGTAAAACGATGTAAATGTACTTAAATCATGATTTAAAAGAGTGGCAATGAGTTTCTTGCTACTTCTTCTAATTGGCTCGACCCTTTACGAAGTAGCAGTAGATTCTATAAGAAAAAAAAATCCGTGACCTACGTGAATAAAGTGATTTTGATTTGATTTGATTTTAAATAATTCTTGCATTAGCTGTCATTAATTAATAAACGCAATGTAAAGTTACTCCAAGTTAAGAAAAATACGTCACCCTGTTATATAATTCGGTAGTGACAAAGGTAAGATAAAACAAAAAGATTTAAATTTGGAATCATTTTACTTCGCGTTTATAAACAAAGAGGATGTTAATACAAAACATATTACGACCTCTACGGTCGTAGAAAGCGATCGTTAACAATTGTATTAACGTCAAACGCATTACTTTATTCAAAATCATATTCTCTCCCCCATAACTGTCAGGGCCGGGCGACTTTTGGAAGGGTAGTATTTATTGGTCGCTATAGTCGTAAATATTTTTATGCGTTGTTCTTATTCAATGGCTTTTGGGTTGCAAGTATGTTGATTCAACATTATAATATTAAAATATATAATTCCTCTTCGCTATACTCCCGTTACCCTACTCATAATATTCTTTTCTTCAGGAATAAGTATATAATATTATACATATTCTTCGCGATATAGCTAAATTAAACAGTATTGTTTTCTATTAATTTTAAAAGTACATATTAGATAGATACAATTTTGACTATTATTGCATTTTTAAAGGCTCCACGTCGCGTCGGCTGTCCACTGTAGAGAGTATAGGTATAATTTTATGTGAATACTGTCTCGAATATTTACTAAAGAAGTTCCGAGCGAGATGACGTCAGGTTTTCTGTGATTATTTATACCTAATTAGTCAACAGCTATCACAGAAGAAACTGAACTAATTTGATGAAATTCCTAGGTGTGAGTTTGTTACGATTTAAGCAGCAGCCAAATCAAAAGATACTAAGTACCTCCTTAGTACTGTTTGATGTCACGTTATTAAACCGTAGACCATACTTCAGTGTTACGTGCTGTTGATACGAGATAGTCAACATATTTTGCTGATGAATTAGAAATAGTAGATATAATGCGATTTTTTCTTATGATTAAGGAAATAACAATCCTTTAAACGTGTCCTAAGTTTTCAATGGTGACAATTTACAAATAGGTGCTTGTACTATTCCATTCTTTGAAATAGGTTCGATATTTCAAGAATTGGCTGAACTAAATCTAATTTTTCCCCATAATTGAAAGACGACTCCATAGCCTTGTGGTTACCCTGACCTCTTAGCTAAAGGTTCCTTGTTCCCAGTAGGTCCAATCAACTA
Source organism: Leptidea juvernica (assembly GCA_949711755.1). NCBI lineage: Eukaryota > Metazoa > Arthropoda > Insecta > Lepidoptera > Pieridae > Leptidea > Leptidea juvernica. The sequence goes on along the minus strand of CATIXQ010000036.1, from coordinate 5,138,916 downwards.
TATCATAAATATTATTATTGATTGTTTTCAAATTTCAAGTAATGATGTGCGTATGTTTTTTTTTCTTATAATTTCGTTCATCTCAGAACTATTGCCAAATGAATAATACTTCACATACTGTTTACGTTTGAAATTCAATCCAGAGGGCAGCGATGTGTGCTGTGTTATAAGCTAAGTGTCCGTGAACCAAACAAACAACTGAATAGGCATTAG
>CATIXQ010000036.1:5098177-5126564 GCA_949711755.1 Leptidea juvernica | reverse complement strand
ATCTTTATTGCAACAACAAAATTATTAAATATAAGATAAATCAAGAAACAAAAACAACAAATCGGCGGACTTATCTTCTAAAAGCGATTTCTTCCAGACAACATGTACTGGTTATACTGAAATAGTTTTAGTCGATACGATACAGTAGGTGGTGCTATCAATATACATAAAATTTAAACATAAACATACAGTTAATAATAAAAAGAAGTTTGAAGGCAATTGATGGCTTTCAAGGTATATTTTCCTTATGCAACTTGAGAATATCATTAAAGTAAGCATAGAAAAGTGCTGCAAGAACAAATTAAATACTGTTCTTTTTTTAATGCTGAGAAGTGGCAAAAGTGGAGTGGCCTCACCAGGCGATCTTCGGGAGGTTTTCGGCATCATAAAGAAAAATTTAATTATTTAAACGTTTTTGATACATTATAAACTTTATTTTTGGCTGCAACGGGTTTACTCATGGTAAATAGTTGGTCGCAGCTTGGGAGAGGACATTACCGTGAACTTACTTCACTCAGCCTGATTCAGGACCTCCGAATGATCCAAAATTTGTCTACACCAAATCCGACAAACCGTTTTAGATAAATAAAGATAATAAAGAAACTTTAAGAGTAACTGGAGGAGTTTGCCTGGTTGCAGTAGCATCTACCACCCTCGCACCTAAAATAGGCAGCTATGATGTCGAGTTGCGGAAACAACCCGTAAAATAACAATAATTATAATTTCAGACACGTATTGCATAATTTTACAAACTATTACAATTTCAAAATGTAAAAATATTAATTTGAACTATAAACATTCTATATAAAGGGTGTCTCAGCGCCGATTTTAAACAAAAAAAGTCAGCGGGGGTTAAATCGGGAGATCTGGGTAGCCACAATATGTCTCCAAAGCGGCTTATGATTTTTCCCGGAAATAACGCATTTAGTGTGTCCATAGGAGACCCTAGCAGTGTGGGCTGTGGCCCCATCTTGCTGAAGCCTTACATCAGACTTGTCAATATCCCCTTCTTGCAGCTGAGGTACAAAAAAGTTATTAATCATGTCAATATACCGGTCACTCGTCACTGTAACCGTCGCATCTCGGTCATTCTCGAAGAAAAACGGCCCGATGATTTTCTTCGCCGATATTGCACACCAAACAATGACTTTGGGGCTGTGCAATGCTTTTTGATGTTTTTGTTTTAGATTGCTGGATGATCGCTTGCTTCTCAATACATTTTTGATAATGACCGATTGCTTCTCAATAAATTTTTGATAATGTTCATAAGCACATTGAGGAATTTTCTAGAAACTGTGACATTCATAATGTTAACACGAGGAACAAACATAAACTTGTTATGCCTACTACTCGGTTGGGTCGAGTTAGTAAGTCTTTTGTTGGGCGATGTATATGCTTCTACATATTGTAATCTGATCCCAGAAAATGTACAAAACAAATGTGTTACGAAATTTAAAAGAATTGTTAAAAAACGTTTGTGTGGGAAAGGTTATTATAGCATAAACGATTTTCTTAATGACACCACGGACTGGGATTAAAGCGAACACCCTCAGGCTCTTTAATTATAAATGTTTATTGTACGATATTACATTGTAATCCATATTTTATATAAAAAAAAGCCCGCTGAGTTTCTTGCGCCCATTCTTCTCAGGTCTGAGGCAGTCTCTTTTGAATGGGTGGTAGATTTTGGCGTTCAATAAGTGATTATAAATCCTATTTTGAATAAAAATATTTGAATTTGAATTTGAACCAGTAACGGCAATTTTGACGAGGTTGCCGGGAAATTCGTGTTTAAAGTTTAAAATCGGCGCTGAGACACCCTTTACTATGAATGGTTCTTACTATGATGCACACTAAACAATTTTTAAGAATGGGATTGTTCAAGTAATCAGATAAAGTAGCAATAATTCTGTTGATAAATATTGTAAATCCATTATTAGAAGTAAGTTCTACCATATTATTATTATGACCTAATTTAAGTTCTGTCGATTTTGGGAGGATTTCAAAAGGATTCTATTCGTAATCTTATAATTGCAAAGAAATCAATGATGCCGCCGTCTGCAGACATGGTAGACATATTACTAACAGTAGGTACCTACCCAGTGTCATTCGCAGGGGAGTGCATTTATTTTCTAACAAAGTAGGCACCGTATATCTAACTAGTCGTAGTTGAGAAGATGCAATCTGGAGATTGCTGACCGTATGCATTTTCTTCTTTTTTTTTGTTCAATAGAATTTTGTTTATAAAATAACGGAACCAAATTAAACTAAATTAACTTTAACACTATATTTATTTAGGTTACGAGGTAGGCAATGCCTAATGGCCTATAAATTCAAATATTTTTATTCAAAATAGGATGTGACATCACTTATTGAAAGTCAAAAAACTACCACCCATTCCAAAATGAATGCCTCAGACCTGAGAAGAATGAAAAAAGTAATATTGTACAATTAAACTTATTATTTAATAGCCTGAGGGCGGTCACTCCATTCCCAATCTGTGGTATCATTAAGAAAGTCATTTATGCCATAGTAACCTTTACCACACAAACGTTTTTTAACAATTCTTTTGAATAACGTTATACTTTTGTTTTGAACATTTTCTGGGATCCCGTTGTAAAAGCATATAACCGCCCCAAAAAAGACTTATCAACTCGACTTAGCCGAGTAGTAGGCTGTATATGATATGCACGTTCCTGCTCAGTAGGATGCGATATGCATCATTATACTGCACGGTATGTTTAGAATTATGACGCTTTTACTTCTTTAAAGTAAAAAGTAGGAATTAAACTCACCAGCATAAACTTTGGATCAGGTCGATTTCGCCATGAGAATGAAGGCACAGAATATTCTAAGAATTCCACTGTTTTAATTGAATGACGTACTAAACAGCCATGGTGCGTGTGGCCGCCGAAAGCCGCTCTGGGTCGAATCTTTGAGACCAAATAGTCGGTAGCCTCTCTTGATAAAGCATCAATTTTTAATCTGAATCGCTTATTCCGTTCTGGCAGCGGAGGGGCGTCAGGCTCTGTACAAACTGAGTCGGATAATCTGTACAATGGAAAATGCTGTAAAGAATGCAGTGTGAATGCTAATTTAACTAGTTGAATACAGGACAAATTAAGTTTAAGACGCGAAGTGTAAAGAATTTTACAGAATATTTACGACATAGTTTACTGGTATCAAGGAGTAAAAGGTTCCTATGAAGGAGCAATTGGACACGAGACGAAGTTTACAAGGTTCGCACTTTTTCCCGATTGTTACATAGTTCTTTATACTACCTACAACTTTTGAAGAAATTCGATACATTTAAAAATTTATTATCTATACTAATATATAAAGCTGCAGTGTTTGTTTGTTTGTTTGAACGCGCTAATCTCTGGTACTACTGGTCCGATTTGAATGATTCTTTCAGTGTTGGGTAGTCCATTTATCGAGGAAGGCTATAGGCTTTCTTTTTTTTTCAAAATTAGGGATCCGTAATAAAATTGCTATTTTGTAACACAAGGTGTAAAATCGAAAACCTATTTTTGCGTGCGCTGGAAAAACTATTGACAATAGAACAAAATGATGTACAGGCTATAATAAAGGCAATATTTTATTACTTATAAAACTATCGCGTGAATTATACTTTATATGGCAAAACAACGTTTGCCGGGTCAGCTAGTAAGGAATAAATGGAATTCGAGCCGCAAAATAAGAGTTTGCGAACTTTTGATGTGAAAATGATTTTGATATGAATGAATGAATGCCGACCTGTTACGGATTACGGTTACTATGGACGCCAATTTTGAAAAATTGGAGCAAGATCGGCATACCAGTAGAAACGACATAGCTGAAGAACTTGGAATTGACAAAAAACAGGTAGACACATAAAAAAAGCAAAATGTTTGGGTGCCACACCAGCTCACTGAAAAACAAAAACCTTATAAAACCGAGCCGTTTTCAAAGATATTGATTACTGGTGATGAAAAGTGGACCACGTACCAAGAACATCCGAAAAAGGTGATGATCTAAGGTCGGTCAGGTTTCACAGACTGTGGTAAAAGGAATACATTTTGTGTGTATGTATACTGGGGTTTTAAGGGCAATTTTCAGAGCTTTTACCGTCGGGCAGAACCCTCGATTCTGATATCCATAGCAAGCCAACAACTCAGATTAAAGCAAGAAGCTGAGAAAAAGTGGCAAGAATTTATCACTAGAAGCGATGCGATCTTTCATCACACTAACGATAGACCACACACCTCTTTAGCCCCTCAGCAAATATTAAGAGTTTGTCTTTGGGGTCATCGAACAAAATGGCACACATATTAATATACTGTAATTAATTGTAAATTGGTAGTTGTAGTATAAAGATATAACCCCGAAACAATTTTTAATTAGAAAGTAAGAAATCAAAATGATTTTTTAGAATGCCCGTATGCTGTGTATCACGGCTGTAGCATACCAACCAACCACGACTGCCTCGAGTGACCGAGAAGAAGATGACATGGGTACGCTCCAAACCCGCGTACACTTATCTAATAGATGGCGGTTCAAAAAAGTATGGGCGGCAGTGATCAGTAAACAACAGATTTTTTCCCCTCTAACTAATAATCTATACTAATATTATAAAGCTGCAGTGTTTGTTTGTTTGAACGCGCTAATCTCTGGTACTACTGGTCCGATTTGAATGATTCTTTCAGTGTTGGGTAGTCCATTTATCGAGGAAGGCTATAGGCTTTTTAAAAAATTAGGGATCCGTAATAAAATTGCTGGGTGTAAAATCTAAAACCTATTTTTGCGTGCGCTACAAAAACTATTGACAATAGAACAAAATGATTTACAGGCTATAATATAGGCAATATTTTATTACTTATAAAACTATCGCGTGAATTATACTTTATATGGCAAAACAACGTTTGCCGGGTCAGCTAGTAATTACATAATTGAGATTTTGTAAAAGACTACGTCAGAAATAAGCAGAGACAAGAAACTGTATGGAGGGAAGTTATTTATTCATGCCTTAAAAGATTAAAATTTTTCTTATAATTAGTTTGTTAATAGTAACAACTTGTATAGACAAGCTTTTCTAAAGTACTATTCTTGAAAATAAAACCTGTTGGAACTATGTAAATAGTTTTAGTGTTTTAAAGATGAACTCACAGAAACATGTTGAACATACCTGCATTAGTATTGGCTTCGAATAATTATAATACACACCATTTGTATGGCAATACTGGCTATCAAACTCACATTTATTTAGATTATCTAAAAAAAAAATCAATTAATGTCACTACTACATGCATACAATAATAATAATATTGACACACTTTTTACACAAATTATCTTGCCCTAAATTAAGCATATATATAGCCTGTGTTATGGGTTGCAAGACAACGATATATATAATACATATAAACATGCATAAATACATTTAAACATCCATTACTCATAAACAAACATCCATATTCATCATATAAATGCTTACACCTACCGGGATTCGAACCCGGGACCTCTACCTTAGTAGGTAGGATCGCTAACCATAATGTACACATAGCTAAAATACACAAGAGTATGTACCGGATATACTTGATATGTGTTTTCTCGCTTCAGTGCACATGTTACAGGAGTCACCTTCTAATGCCATGGAGTTAATAAGAACAAAGTGGTTATTTTTCAGTGTTAAATGTTGCACAGATGAAGAGTTCATAAGCGTATTAAATCTTGCATGTGCCCCTCTTCTCATACTGTAACATAGAATATATTTACCCTTTACAACATAATAATCTATAATATTATTGTATCAAGGTAAAGTTAATTTGATATAATATTTAAAACATGCATACAATGCCACCTGCATGCGTCCCGGAGCAGTCGGCAGAAATCCTGACGCACTTGCCTGGCTATCACATTTAACCAAGGATATTAAGCTCAGTGTTACATCTTAATCATCGTCATATCAGCCGGAAGACATCCGCTGCTGCATAAATAGAGCACAGCAATACTTGACGCCGGCCCACATTCTAGCGCTCTACAAAGCGCAGGTCCGGCCACGTATGGAGTATTGCTGTCATCTCTGCTATATAGCTCGCTACATCATTGTTTGTCTTCTTCCGCATTTATCATGGGGAGTGTTCCGAAGAGCTTGATTCCTGCCGCCGAATTCCACCTTCGCACAACGCGCCACAACTTAGGATATCATCCGCACCATCTGGATGTGTTGTGGTCCTCCACAGTGTGCTTTTCAAGGAGCTGCCACATATTCCAAAGCTGTGGAACGAGCTTCCTTGTGCAATGTTTCCAGGACGATAAGACATGGGTACCTTAAACAAAGTGTGTACACCTTCCTTAAAGGCTGGCAGTGCTCCTGTGATTCCTCTGATGTTACAAGTTAACATGGGTGGCAGTGATCTCTTTAACACCTGGTGACCCATACGCTTGTTTGTCCTACATGAAAATTTTTTTTATTTAAAAATCAATAAAAAAAATTTCATTTCCCTCTCTGTTGCCCTCTGAGGACCCTGAGTATGATGTCTTGGTAAATAAAATTTAACCCAGATATGAAACCTAGCTAGATCGTTCTAATTTCATCCATTACCTAGTTCCCGGTTCTGAAATACCTAAACAATTATAGAGAAATGAAAAAAATGCTCCTTTTCATATATAAAAAGATTGTACACAAAAATAACTTGTAAAAATCAACCGAGTTTACCGGTTTTCTGTGGAATTTAATATTAATATAAAAAGCACAGTTGTGGACAAAACACCAATTTCTGCAATGACAAGATGAGCTTCAGTTTAAAAATAAGAATAAAACTTACCGATTATGAAATCCAATGTCATGATTGCCTACAACAACATGCATCTTAATATCATTTGGTACAGTAAACAGCCTATAAAATCTTTCCACATAATTATTAAATTGTTTATTGTCAGTCCATTCACCCTCATCAAAAAGATCTCCTGCAAAACAGGTCATAATGAAAATGAATAAAAACATGATTATTTAACCAAAAGTTTGTGCCAAAAAAAATTAGCTTTGATTAGGAAAAATTATATTAAGATATATTATTTTAAACATATTGTGTACAATTATAAGAAAATTGAACATTTTTAAATTAATGATTAATAGCATCAATTTATGAGTGATTTTTTGCAATATACAAAAGAACATGAGCTAAATTACCCAAAACAAAAACCACATTTGGCTTGTGTACATTCAAAATAGCTTGGAATGCCTGATGCATCTGCCACTCTCGTCTCCATTTATCTAACCAATGACCACGGAAAGGGCCTAATAAATGCGGATCTGCTAAAATGAATGCTTTCAAAACATTTTGATTATCTACTTTTTCCAAGCGTGGCCAGGAACACTAAAATATTAAACTTTAGTATAATGGAAAATTCTAAACTGAAACATAAACACCATTTATATTCAAAGTGTACCGACCTGGGCAATAACAACATAGTAAATAAGCCACTCGCAGTAAAGGGCAACACAAAATAAACCCAAAATAATTAAAATTAACTTTTTACTGACACGACGCATTCTAATAAGATTGGATTACACACCATATTTTATGCTTTTTCCTTAGTTTTATATTAAACAATCGGCTATTTTACTATTCGTGTCAACACATTTACACTTTTCAGATTATTTTTATCGAAGATAACACTATTTTTTAGAGATAAACATGTGTTAGAAGTAACAATCTCATAATAGTTAATTATTTAATTTAAAGTTAATTTAATAGTAAGGCAGACGTCAAATAAGATATTAAGGGAATTGAATGAAGCTGTGACAAAATTTTGTAAGTTGATCATAATAAAGAATATAAATACAGAAACACTGAAACATAAAACTTTAATTCAGCTATTTAAATTCAATGATCCCCGCGTTTCAAACATGTCAAATGTCAATCAGTGCCACAGAACACTATATACTGTTGAGTGACGACCACAGAATATACATATTTACTCTTTCTACGCTAAGAGTTAACAGCGGATGCCTGATCTTGATAGACGCGCATATCTCTCTAATTTATACATTCGTCATGTTTCTATGACGCCGAGGGAAATATATATTGACCGATAAGGATAGGAAACATTTATAACTAGAGTTCAATAGAAGAGTTCGTATGTACAAAACGATAAAAAGAGTTCACCGATAGCGAGTGAAAAAGAAGTGAGATCTTCGCTTGCCGTAGTTTATTGTTCTCATGTGTATGTGGATAAGGCCTGACTTCTGATTAAAGAAGATATTGGGTATGTAATGGTATATTTTTAGAAACAGTGACGAAACGGTCAAGACTATCTTGATGGTCGGTGATTCGCCCTGCTCAGTTCAGTGCCGTTTAAGATTCTTGATTGAACCCAATATTATGAGGGGCATCGCAATTGCTCTCGCCACTTTTGAATATTGCTACTTTTCAGCAGAAAAACGCGCTGCTGTGGTAGGTACTCACCTAACCAGCATCATGTGCAAAGAAGCCACTGGCGGAAATATTCTTATGTTATCTAATAATTACACAAATAAAACTGAAAACAAAATTTTATGAACGATGCGGGACTCGAACCCACGACCACTGGCATTCCGGGCGAGAGCTCTTTCCAACTCAGCCAACCGTTCGAGTGACGTATCGTCATAAAATCTTGTATGGTTTGTTCAACTCTCAGGTTGTGGCTTCATCTACAGGATCTACTTTACAGTTATGCTCAACCCCAATATTTGCATATTAGGAAATTTTTTGTGTGAATTTTCACACAAAAAATTTCCTTTGTGTGAAAAGCAAATGCTGAAAAGTGGAAAATATACTATTAGTAAAACTTTGAAAGTGAAATTATATTCGGCAATACCACGTTAATTTGTGATCACATGGTTTCTATTCTTGCACTAATTAAAGTTTACGAGGTAAGCCTTTATTCAAAATAAGTAGCAAAGAATTTGGATATAGGGTATAGCGAGATCTGCCGAATTCTTCTGAGGCGATAATCCGAAATAAGACTGTACCTATGATGCTACAACTTCGGTTTCCTCTAACGTTTTGACCTATCTATAATGATTCTGATGTAGCGTTGAGCCCGTAACCAAACTTGTTAGCACACAATCTTATCGCACTTTCACTGAAACATTATTAAAGTTCATGTTAATTAAACTCATAGGCACCATATTTTAGGATAGAGCGACCCGCCCCAAGACGGCAGCACAAGTAATGACATTTAAGCATTAACGCACAATAAGCGACTACACTCACAATCACTCACAACAATTGTCGTAAGCATAACTCTTATGACGCGTCTACCTATTAGGCAGAGTTTTGTGAAAAATTCTCCAAATTACAGCATAACTAAACTTAAAGGTTAATATCGTTTTAAATTAACAAAGTTGTTTGTGAGTTGCATTTTTAATCATTTTACTTAATATTTACCTACAATCCAACTGCTAAAACAAAATGTTCTTGCCTCGTATTCGCGTCCGTCTCTTTCGCACCATAGTCAATGAGCTTCTTTTGAGCGCATAGAATAAATTTTGAACACTAATGCCACGGAATAAGGTGTTAATTTGTTTTACTGTTATCTGTATAGGTTAAGGTATATACAAGGCCATTCGAACATTTTTCGACGACCTTTTAATAGGCGACTGGGGTTGATTATATTGCGTTAATGCATTTAAGAGAACACGACAAAGCCTGCAACAGGAACTAAATCCCATGAAAGAATGTGTATCTACATATTATTCAATATAATAAAATCTGTTTATTTCAGACTGTTGGCCCATAAGTGTTAGTATTTCTTAGAAACTATCTTAGTATATATTTCACATTGCATTATTTAATTTAATTCAATTTATATAATATAGTTTCATTTAATTTAATTCCGTGTAAATGCCACGACATACTGAGGCACTAGCTACGTGTACACGTGTGTGTATCCAATGCCTCAGTATGGGGCAGTTAGTCTTATCAATAACCACATTCAACAACTCAACATGGTGTTGGTGCTCCCCTCACCCTGCGCATGACTGCGTAAAAGTCGTCTGTGTGTGCGTTCACAAACGTCGCTGATGCGCTACAATGACGGGGGAGCCCCAACATCACCCTGAATGCGTCATTGTATTGGATTCAGAGAGTATTGTACGACTTCTGCGTATAATTAACCCACAGGCTGCACGTGTATAATGTTTGACAAAACGCTTTAAAAAGCGTGACTTTAACGTTTAATGTACATCGTGCGAACCTGCGAGGCAACATATTACATCGGACCGCAACGGCTCTTCTTTCCCTCACCATGTCTGGGTCATCCTTCAAATCCTCGGTAACAATATGGCCAAGGCATTTGAATTGCGACACGCAATGCTCACTTAATACTTCTTCTTAAAATTAAAGTTTTAAATTTGTATATATACTATAACTTTCGTTAAGCTTTTATGCCATACTATACACAATCATTTCTGAAATAAAAAAAGGAAAGGACATATTATAGATTTTATCCCACCATTGTAAAGATTTCCTCACTTTGCGGAAAGAAAATAGTTCACGTACAATATAGGTAACCTATCCATTTGGCACAACAAATATTTTCATCAATATGATTTAAGACGTTCTTGAGTTATAAATACATTTCAAAACATAATATAGAAGATAGACACACACACAGTTATAAACATATAGAAAGACAGGCATAATCTCAAAAATCATAGAAGGTGCCAGCGAGTCAACATTTATTTTTCAGACAATCGCATCAAAAATGTAATTACAAACAGACCGAGAAGATATACCTAGTTGTATTACGGCAAATTCAAATGTTTTTATTCAAAATAGGATGTGACATCACTTATTGAAAGTCAAAAACTACCATCCATTCCATTACGAATGCCTCAGACCTGAGAAGAACGGGCGCAACAAGCCCAGCGGGCTTTTTATTTCATCAAAAAATATGTTTACAGAGTAATATTGTACAATTAAACTTATTGAGGGCGGCCGCTCCATTCCCAATCTGTGGTATCATTAAGAAAGTCATTTATGTTATAGAATTAACATTATGGTAAATTCTAATTCTAAATTCATAATAATTAATAATTCTAAATTCTAGCAAATTTACTTATGTGCCTATGAACATACATTAATTACATTATCAAGAATATATTGAGAAGTAACAGTCAAGATGTTAATTTCTACTTTACATTCAAATTTTTTTAATAATATTTTTTTTTATTTTTAAGTTACTCTGATCTAGGCGTCTGGAGAGAAAAGGTCTCAAGACACGGAAGAGTAAAATAAGTATTCTGAAAGTTTGGAAATTTATTCCTTGCCTGTTGCGTGCTTGGACTCTAGAATAGCCAAAGCCAAAAATATTAATGGTATTGATTTCGATGTTGATATAAATCTGGAGTGATCAACTAAATTTCAAATAAATTTTTTAGGGATAAATAAAAAAAAATAGGAAAATTAGTACAAAAAGATTACATCAAGTAGCCTCATTTATTTAATATAAAAAACTAATAATTAATATTAGGTATACAAAAAATATAGAAACTAATAAAATGAATTATTGTCCTTAATATAAGGTATTTAGGTCCCTTATGGTCTGAACACAGAACATATTTACCTACATTTATTATCAATGTTAAGTAATAATTAATTATATTTTATAATCTCAATAGTAAAGCAGTTTTCACTGTCTGAGTATGTACACACGGTTATGACAGAATAAGTACTCGGGGGGTGTTGAAATGTACAAATACTATATAGGGTGTACCTAATCGTTAAGTTGTGACCATATTTCATAAATACTGTTGGTATCAAGAAAATTTAAACTGATATCGAAAATATCTGTAATAGTTACGGAATGATCGCCAGGTCACACTTAACTATGACAGTAAAACCCCGCTTAATGCTAGAGGCCTACTACAAAATTATAAAATATCAATTCATTAAATGATTTCAATTAAAGTCATTATAATTATCACATGCCATATTATTAGTTAAAGGAAATGGTTTATAAATTCATATTGAACCAAAGCGTAGGATTGCTGTGTATTATTTAAGATAAATACACACTAAGGATTCATTCACTGCCTTCTCTCCCGTTGATTTTTATAGTATCAATTGTATTACAAATCTAAAACAGTGACAATATGATCTATGTCGTAACGCGCTAGAAAACGATCGTAGGCCGTAGGGCAGTAAAATTCGTGTCACAATAAAATTGTTATAGTTATCTTGTGAATTTTGTAGTATACCCCGGAATGTTAACAAATATAAAATGACTGGCACTAAGCCATTGTTCAGGCATGTTAGAGTCCCATCCATTTGTCAAGAATTTGTAATACTTTCGTCTAGAAATCTGTGTTGTTCAGAAATACTAAAAAAACAATTTATTACATAAATATCAGTTTTTTTTTTCTTTTTTTTTATGGAATAGGAGGACAAACGAGCGTACGGGTCACCTGGTGTTAAGTGATCACCGCCGCCCACATTCTCTTGCAACACCAGGAATCACAAGAGCGTTGCCGGCCTTTAAGGAAGGTGTACGCGCTTTTTTTGAAGGTACCCATGTCGTATCGTCCCGGAAACACCGCACAAGGAAGCTCATTCCACAGCTTTGTAGTACGAGGGAGAAAGCTTCTTGAAAACCGCACTGTGGAGGACCGCCACACATCCAGATGGTGGGGATGATATCCTAACTTGTGGCGTGTCGTGCGAAGGTGAAATTCGGCGGCAGGAATCAGGTTAAACAGCTCTTCGGAACACTCCCCGTGATAAATGCGGTAGAAGACACACAATGAAGCGACGTCTCTACGCAACGCTAAGTGATCCAGCCGTTCACAGAGCACTGAGTCCCCGAGTCAGTTACAGATTACAGATGTTATAAGGTACAAATACAATCGAATCATAATATTTTAAAAGAATTTTTGGTATTCATAGGTACATTAATAAAACAGTACATTGTAATAGTAGACACATCATAAATCCAATAGGAATACATGCCAAATATCTTGTTACCGAATGTACTGATAATATCACAGGAATTTTTTAAAGTTTTGTCCTCTTCGAATGTTGACTTGATTTTTACTCAAGTTGGTAAAAAAACTTAAAATTTAAATTTGTATTAAAATCTTATTGCAAGCGTATTTTGCCAGTATTAAAATTATTGTAATAATGTAAATAAGTGTTCAGTATAAAGTTATACTTTTTTTTTATATTTTTTGTTGATTTTGCACGTTCAATATAAGTATATTGAACGTGCAAAATCAACAAAAAAAGTACAATTGTTATTCTAGATGAATATGTAAACAAATATAATAACTGTGCCTAGTGGAGACAAGAGGCCATATTTATTAGTTAAAATATTTTAATAACTTATGCTTGGTTGGAACTTTAAAATTTGTAAACAATAATAATAAATAACGAATATATACTGATAGAATACCCACGATTAGTTATTAAATCATGATACTTTTTGTAAAATATGTTCCTTTGGGTTAAAATATCATCAACAATTTTTATGTTTTTCTGTTAAATATGACAGATAGCTTAGCGTAACAGTCAATTTTTATGATGTCATCACAACATAAAAACGCACGTCCTGACTTGTTTTTGGTTTCACAATTTAAAAAAAACAATATTAAGTAAAATTACTTATTTTTAGGGCTGTCACTAATGACAAATGTCAAAACTAATTTTACTTTCGCAATTGTTAGGGAAAACCTGTCAAGTAAAGTTTCCATTTGGTTATGAGCTAATCTAAACTAATATTAGACGGAAAAAAATATTTGTGCACTCAACTCTGGGTCTACCAATGGAGGTCTCTCAACTAACCTTCAATTTGTATTTTTGTCAAATAGGAGGAAAAATCGCTCCGCAATAAACCATATAGCCTAGCCCCCTTATTCATAATAGTCTGCTAACTTAAAGCATTGCTAATTCTTACTCTGTCTTCTTCTATTGACCTAAGTCAGAATGAGAAAAAACACACCAAGCGGCTGTTTAAAGTTAGCGGACCATTATGAATAAGGGGGCAAGTCTTTTTTTTTTTATAGATAAGCCACAATCAGTTTTTAATGATAAAGCAAATTACTTACGTGAAAGAAACCGCGAGGCACTGCGAGTGATAAATCATAATTAATTGCATTGTTTTGTTATAAGTACATGATAAGGTCATTTTTAAATTTTAATGATATTTAGTCCTTAAATTATTATTGTTAAGTTAAAATGAACACAACAGAAAACAAATGGGCCCGCATTTAAACACTAATTGACGCGGTGTAAAAGTTATAATTTAACAAATTCGACAGCGCCCCTGGCGGTTACTACATGAACTAATTTTGACAAATTAGTAGTCACTTGTGTAAAATTTGTAAGACTAATTCATTTATAAAACTTGCTGTTTATTAAGAACATGAACAAGTTAACGTTTATTTTTGCTTTCCCGAACATGTCCATGATGGTACAGCCCTCATATTGCTTCTGCAACAGGTCTTGCACATCAATGTCAACCGACTCCACTTCGACACCCATAAACTTCCCTTTCACAGTGAACACGCCATTGATATCCGTTGGTGTGATTTCAAATTGTACATTTTTAAACTGAGATGTCGCAAGTCCATCAATTTCAAGTAAAACACCTCTTTCCAAAAGTTTGGCGCCGGAGTATTTCACTGTTAATTTCGATTTCAGTTTTTGAGCATCCTTTCCTGATCTTCTCAAACAAGCATGGACACTTCTGAAAATTGAAAAATATTAAAATTTAGCTCCAGAAAAAAGTATATCTGAAATGATAAATGAATTGCAATTGTACTTCAATATCAACAATATTATGTGGCCAAGAACCATCAACCTAATCAAAAACCGCATCCAAGTCTGTCCTTTACTTTGGAAAATACAGTGTCACATACGGATAGGGTTTCCCCGCAAATTGTTAATGCGTGCGGCCGCTATCTTAATCAAGTCGTAGCACCAGAGAGATGCTTTATTGAGAGGGTTAGTAACACAGGCTGACAAGTAATGATATAACTCAGCTTCTATATTGTGTGTTTGTTGTGAACAAGCACTCTTAATAGTTGATTTTTTTATTAAGATTTCTTGTAATGTTTGTAAGAGGGAATCATCATGTTTGAAATGATTAACACCTGTTCTCGTGTAATTATTATTTTCCAAACCAAGCAAAATATAACTTCATTTTAATATATATTACATTTATATATTAGGTCCTTACATATGATGGGATGCTCCTTGTATGGGAGGAACAAAAAGTCGAATATTTTTAAATATAATATATTTAATTAATCAAAGTATGAACCATTGTTTTCTATGCACTTTTGCCATCTCATAGGTAGTTCATTGATCCCTTTACTAAAAAAACCAGTCGGACGGGAATCAATAAAATCTGTGAAGGCGATTTGGACTGCCCCATCAGAGTTAAATTTTTTCCCTTGCAAGAAGTTGTCCAAATTTCGAAAAAAATGGTAATCTGTTGGAGCAAGGTCCGGGGAGTACGGAGGATGTCTTAGACATTCCAATTGAAGCTCTTCTAATTTGGTAGCCGTCTGTTGTGCAGTGTGTGGACTAGCGTTGTCGTGAAGTAGCAGTGGCGTGGAGCGATTGACCAGCCTAGGTTGTTTAGCTGCTAGCTTTTCCATCATGGTTTGCAATTGCTGACAATAGACATCAGCCGTAATAGTCTGGCCAGATTTGAGAAAACTGCAATGAACAATACCGGCACTAGTTCAAACGCTTACAAGTACCTTTTTTGGGGTTAATTTTCGCTTGGGGCAGGATTTGGCTGGCTGGCCAGGATCCAACCATTGCGCTGAGTGCTTCCGATTATCGTAAAGAATCCATTTTTTATCACAGGTAATGATTCGGTTTAAAATACCTTCATTATTGTGCCGGTTCAGTAATGTAACGCAGCACTCGATGCGCGTTTGCCGGTTTGCTTCAGTCAATTCGTGAGGTACCCACCTTTCAAGCTTTTTAATCTTCCCAATTTGCTTCAAGTGAATTAAAACAGTTTTATCACTAACACCGCAGCCTGCAGCTAACTCGGACGTGGTTTGCGATAGATCCGCTTCCACAATAGCCTTCAATACTTCAATATCAACTTGGGTCTCAGGCCGTCCACGGGGCTTGTTCTGCAGGTCGAAATTTCCAGAAAGAAAACGTTGGAACCAAAAACGAACTGTGTTTTCTTTTGCAACATGACCGCCGTACACCCTTCACCCTTCGAGTCGTTTCCGCAGCACTAGTGCCACGGCGGAACTCGTACTCGTAAATAATGCGATACTTTAAGTTTACTATTTTGTAAAATGAGTGACGCAAACAGAAAAAAACAGAAGAAAAAAACAAATGAAAGACGTTCATCGAAGCACAAATACATGAGTAAATAGCTGTACAAATTTGAATTTGGAATTCCTTACCAAAGAGGAGAACATCGTGATTAAAGTGGCCAGTACGAAATACGCCAATTTCATATGTAAGGACCTAATTATATAGGTACTATATATTAGGTCTAAACTAGTATAAACTATTTTTGCATCCCGTACCGTAGGTAGGTATCTGTCTGAGTGGCTGTAGCTTTTACGGGTTTTATATATTACTAGCTGACCCGACAGATGCTGTTCTTTTCGTATTAAAAAAAAAACTCTTGCGGGTGGAATTTCGTAAAATCCGTTCTTAAAATAAAAATAAAATAAAAAAGCCTTAATTACTGTACAAATTTTACATACTAGGTACTAAAATAGTAAAAAAAGTGCCTCTAAATACTACCGGCAAACGGTCTTTACTGTGTCTGCACAGCTTGTCTTCTGATATAGGCCTCCTCCAAAGATTTTCATTCTGTCCTATCTTTTGCTATACGAGTCCATAGTTGCCCCGCTATTTTCTTGATGTCGTCTTCCCATCTCATAGGCTGTCTACCTCTATTTCTTTTGCTATCTAGTGGTTGCCATTCAGTTATTAGACTTGCCCATTTCTCTGTCTTTTCCTGTCCATTTCCATTTTAATTGTTTGAATGTTTTGTATGCATTCTTAAAGTTTGTCTTATTTTTAATTGATTTTAATTTCACACGATCCTTTACCATTTTGTGGAGTAAGTTTATATTAAGAGGTTAGAGCAGGTGCAGTCGAAATTCTTATATCATCTCTCATATTCAAGTAATCTTTGTCGTCGATTAGACTGCTACGAATCTAGACTTGTGCATTTTGGCATGACGTCTCTTGTACAGCGTAGGAAAGTGTCAGACCTTGTCTTTTTACACAAACTGATTCATGGCCACATAGACAGAAGTGGGAGAGTCACGCTGCCGTCTTTTGACGTCAGCACAATCGGGCCAGACTCGTCCGGGTTAATTACCAATACCGGCGTGAAGTAGCGGCCTAGTGCCGCTATGTTTCGCATAGGTTAGTGTCGAGGACCGTGGCTCTACCAGAGTTGGAGAATCCCTCCCCGGGCACTCTAGCTCGGGCTGCCCTTCGTATTCTGGGGAGGGCACAGAACCGCGCATGACCAAGGACAAACGAGGCAGTATCACCACGGCACCCCGCTCCACACTCAACGTGGACTTTCGCAATATCAGGGGAATTCACTCCAATTTAAACGCCGTCCACCACCACCTTGAGACGGCGCAGCCGGCCTTGTGTGTCCTTACTGAGACGCAGATATCTCGACCTAGCGATACGTCATATTTAACGTACCCCGGGTACAAAATTGAGCACAATATTTTGCCTCATGCCGGGGTATGTGTGTACGTTAGGGAGGATATCTGCTGTCGCCGTCTCGGCAATTTTGAGGGTAAGGACCTGTCCACTCTCTGGCTCCGCGTAGATTTAGAGGACCGCGTCCGCATCTATGCGTGTGTCTACAGGTCCCATAGTGATAACGCAGAAACCGATCATCTCATGGGCTGCGTTCAAGCCGCAATTGACGACGTACTTGCACAGATCCCCTCCGCTGAAATCGTAGTCTTGGGTGATTTCAACGGGCACAATGCCGAATGGCTTGGATCACGTACCACAGACTACGCAGGGCGATCTGTGCATAATTTTGCATTGGCGTATGGTCTGTCCCAATTGGTTGAGTCGCCAACGCGGCTCCCGGATGTGGATAGCCACATGCCATCCTTATTGGATCTTCTGCTGACTACACATCCCGATGGTTACCAGGTCTTTGTCGACGCCCCTCTCGGAACGTCCGACCATTGCCTGGCCAGGAGTGAAGTGCCTATCCGACGCCAACGTCGCAGACCACCAGCGACCCAACGCGTTTGGCACTACAAGTCAGCAGATTGGGATAGGATGCGTTCCTTTTTTGCATCCTACCCTTGGGGAAGGGTTTGTTTCCCTTCGGATGATCCTAGTGCCTGCGCCGTTGCAGTAGCCGATGTGATACTACAGGGTATGGATATTTTTATACCAAACTCTGTAGTACCCATCGGTGGCAGATCACAGCCCTGGTTCGATGCGTCTGTTAAAGCAGCATCTGACTGCAAAAAACAGGCGTATCGAACTTGGGTTGCTGCGCTGGGCACAAAGGATCCGAACTGCACAGTTCTTAAGAGGAAATACAACCGTGCCTCCAGATTTTTTAAGCGGCAAATCGCCCGTGCAAAGTCAAAACAGGTCGTCAAAATCGGCGAGCAGCTTTCCAGTTACCCGACTGGAACACGCAAGTTCTGGTCGTTGTTAAAGCTGCTCTTGGTAACTTCAGCCAGCCGTCCATGCCGCCGTTGCACATGAGGAATGACACCCTGGCCCATACGGCAAAAGAGAAAGCCGATCTCTTGTGCACTCTTTTCGCCTCCAACTCGACTCTTGACGACAACGGAAAAACACCGCCGACCATCCCGTGGTGTCAGAGCTCTATGCCTGAAGTACAGTTCAGACAGAAAACTGTTAGGCGAGCTCTGTTTTCGTTGGACGTCAGAAAGTCGAGCGGGCCGGATGGCATATCTCCAATCGTGCTTAGAACGTGTGCCCCTGAGTTGACGCCGGTGCTAAAGCGTTTATTCCGGCACTCTTATTCTAAAGGCGTAGTCCCTGACTCATGGAAGTCAGCCCTTGTCCATCCGATCCAAAAAAAGGAGACAGTTCGGATCCGGCAAACTACAGGCCTATTGCTATTACCTCCCTGCTCTCCAAAATCATGGAGAGCATAATTAGCCGTCAGCTCTTGGTATATCTAGAGGGTCACCAGTTGATCAACGACCGACAATACGGGTTTCACCATGGTCGGTCGGCAGGTGATCTTCTGGTATACCTAACACATAGATGGGCAGCGGCTATTGAAAGCAAGGGGGAAGGCCTGGCAGTTAGCCTGGATATAGCGAAGGCCTTTGATCGTGTATGGCACAAGGCGCTCCTCTCCAAACTTCCATCATTTGGGCTTCCCGAGAGCTTGTGCAAGTGGACCTCCAGCTTCCTCACTGGGCGCAGCATACAGGTCGTTGTCGACGGATATTGCTCGAACCCGAAGCCCGTGAATGCTGGAGTGCCCCAAGGCTGTGTGCTGTCTCCCACGCTGTTTCTTCTGCATATCAATGATATGTTGGACACCTCCAACATTCATTGCTATGCAGACGATAGCACTGGTGATGCCGTATACACTGGCCATACAGGTCTCTCTCGGGAAATCGTCGACCAGTGCCAGGAGAAACTTGTGTCTTCTATCGAGTCCTCTCTTGAGAAGGTCGCGGAATGGGGTAAATTGAACCTTGTCCAATTTAACCCCCAGAAGACTCAAGTTTGCGCGTTTACCACTAAAAAAACCCCATTTGTCGTATCACCGCTCTTCGAGAACACTTTACTTAAAGCCGCGCCTAGTATCGGAATACTGGGTCTCGAAATCTCGAGCGATTGCCAATTTCGTGGTCATCTGGAAGGCAAAGCCAAATTGGCTTCAAAGAAACTGGGCGTCATTAATAGCACGGCAATACTTCAAGCCGGCCCACATACTAGCGCTTTACAAAGCGCAGGTCCGGCCACACATGGAGTATTGCTGTCATCTCTGGTCTGGCGCACCCCAGTATCAGCTCGATCCATTTGACCGCGTGCAACGCAGAGCAGCTCGAATTGTCGGGGACCCAGTGCTCTGTGAACGGCTGGATCACTTGGCGTTGCGTAGAGACGTTGCTTCATTGTGTGTCTTCTACCGCATTTATCACGGGGAGTGTTCCGAAGAGCTGTTTAACCTGATTCCTGCCGCCAAATTCCACCTTCGCACGACACGCCACAAGTTAGGATATCATCCTCACCATCTGGATGTGTGGCGGTCCTCCACAGTGCGGTTTTCAAGGAGCTTTCTTCCACGTACTACAAAGCTGTGGAATGAGCTTCCTTGTGCGGTGTTTCAGGGACGATACGACATGGGTACCTTCAAAAAAAACGCGTACAACTTCCTTAAAGGCCGGCAACGCTCCTGTGATTCCTCTGGTGTTGCAAGAGATTGTGGGCGGCGGTGATCACTTAACAACAGGTTTGTCCTCCTATTCCATAAAAAAAAAGACAGTCCTCTTTTATTGAGTAAAATTAACTTGGCTGTCCCACGGCACTGCAGCCGTATTATTAATAGGAAAACGTTCAGTCTACCCTCAACACGCACAAATTATGGTCAACATTCTAGTTTATATCGCATTTGTTCTCTGTATAATGAAGTCTGTCAGAAGGTAGACATATTCAATCCGTCAGTCCCTAGGTTCAGAAGACTTCTGCTAGAAAAAGCGGATTATTGGCTTGGGGACTGTGGGGTTGAATTGTGTTCATCTAGCTTAAGTTAATATTTTTAGTTTTATATAAAATCTAGAACACATTTAAAAGCATGCTGTGTTCACTTCCAGAAGGAGGCACTCGCCCCAACATGTTTTTCTGTTTTATACAACATTAAGAGTGTATCCCGTTTAGTGAACCTAATAAAAAAAAATCCATTCTTTTTACTCCTATTGTGCTTCTTTCTATTCCATTCTGACAAATTTTAATTTTGTTGGCTAGTTGCTCTGTCAATGCCCATGTCTGACAACCGTACAATAAGCATGGTAGTATGCACGTATTAAATACTTTCCTTTTGTCTTTCATAGGCATTTCTTTATTCTTCATAACTGAATTAAGTGACCAGTATCGTTTCCACGTATTAACTATTCTTCTTTCTATTTCTTTTTGCATACATTCTTCATTAGATATTAACTGCCCTAAGTATATATATTCCTGAACGTATTCTATTTGCTCGTTATTAACTGTTATTTGCACTGTTTGTGCAGAATTTGTGATTATTTTTGTTTTTGTTAAATTCATTGAAAGGCCTGCCTTAATACTCTCATCCGCTAACTCCTGTAACATTCCATTAAAAGTTTTTGGGCTATCAGAAAATACGATTAAGTCATCAGCAAAACGTAGATGATTCAGATTTTCGCCATTTATATTCAGTCCTTTCTTTGACCAATTCAGATTCCTGAATACCATTTCTAGGACGGCTGAAAACAGTTTAGGTGAGATAGGGTCTCCCTGGCGAACACCTCTTTCAATGTCAAACTCTTCACCTGTAGATTCAAACTTTATTTGTGCAGTACTCTTTTTGTAAACGTTTTTCAGGATTCGAATGTATTTTGTTTGTATTCCTTGAAAATGTAATGCATCCCAGATAAATTCATGTTCTAATGCTTTGTTAAAATCAACAAATCCGATAAAGAAGGTTTTCTTAAATTCTTTAAATTTTTTGTAAAGTCCGTTCTTAGCTGACCTCTACTCGGCGAAAGGAATATTCCTACCAAATTTCAAGTCTCTACACTAAATGGTTCCAGAGATATCATGATGAGTGGAAATCTCTTATATATGTCGGAGAATTAGAATATAAAAGTAATAGGGCCTGTATGATTATATTCTACTCTGTGTATTGGGCTGAACTGATGGCGAATGTCATCTTTCAAAGTGTGTTTGAAGTTGTCACTGTGTACGTCACTGTCGGTGACGTGATTGAAGTTAGTTATTATCGTCCATCAGTAGAGCGCTCATTGAGAAGTCGCATTCGTCTTCATGCTAGCGCCCGCGCCGGTTGTGCGCACTGATCGACTTAAAACAACATGGAGGACACCAACACCATGACGCCCGATCCAAATGATATATATATATATATATAGATTATTGTTATTTATTAGTAATCCATTCTTAGAATACAAATGTTTAGCTTCGAATGACTTTACACTGGTATTAATATGATACAACCCCAGCATATTACAAATTTGTAGTAATTATAATTTATTTGATAGGTACTTTCAATCGAAAAATCCCATTATTCATGAATATTTATTGAATAAGGCGTTATTTTCCGGAAATTCATAATAATCCAAATGTTGTGAGCCTTCTTGAGTGTAAAACCCGCTAAGATTCGAATTCAATCAATTCGGCAGTATCGTGCCAGAATTTGACGAGTCAACATCTGCTGAGGATGTCTCGTGTAGAGTCGAAACTGAAATTAATTGAATTTTTACGCATTTTACACTCATGAATCACAGCATTTGGATAATAGCCAGATATTCATGTTCAAAATCATAACAGCTTTAATAACAATAGTAAAATCATACCTCTTTCCTGCGTGTAGGTTCGCCAGACAGGACTTGATATATTGATCGTAGAATTTACATTTGTCCTGATAATACTTGGTCTTCTCCAACAAACTTTGCCTTGTCCTCGTCAATGTTGCCAGAGCCCTCCGCTGCGCCTGTCTATATTTTCCTTTGTTGCACAGATCTAGAGCTATAGAGGTGATGAGTGCTTGATAGCCGTCCTCCCTTGTGACATAACCTTCATCTTCTAGCAGCTGTAGGTTACGCCGCAGCTGTGCCACGTGTTCCCTCAGTGACATCGCTTCGTCGGATCGCGCTTGGCCGGAATATATTCTTTTTTTAACTTTCTCATTATACTTCTCTTGTTGGTCTCTTGTTGTGCCAACACATAATGCTTCTAATAAATGCTCACCTAAAAATGGGCCACCTAGATCATTAGACTGCGAGAGCTGTGAAAACGTTGAAAAAAATGAGGCAGTTAACCTCTAATTTAAGCAATTCACGCACACTAACACAAAGTAACATATAAACTCGAGTGTGAGACGAAGCTTGTCAGGCACACTAAAGTAATAAACCTGGCCTGTTATCATCGGTTGTGTAGCAGCAGGAGGGTCTATCAAGATGTATAAATTATGATTAAATTGTTATAATTGACCAGTGGGAGGCTACTTTGCACAGGATGCCGGCTAGATTATGGGTACCACAACGGCGCCTATTTCTGCCGTGAAGCAGTAATGTGTAAACATTACTGTGTTTCGGTCTAAAGGGCGCTGTAGCTTGTGAAATTACTAGGCAAATGAGACTTAACATCTTATGTCTCAAGGTGAGGAGCGCAATAGTAGTGCCACTCAGAATTTTTGTGGCTTTTCAAGAATCCTGAGCGGCACTGCATTGTAATGGACAGGGCGTATGAACGTCATGCTCGTCTCGTCCCGTATTTTCATATAAAAAATGTAAGGTATGCAATATTAAAACGTTTCACGGTATGAACGAATAATACTCCGCTGAAACATTTAGTAGGTAGGTTAGTTTATGGAGAACCTCTTATAGAGCGCAGCTTCGGCCATAGATGGAGTGTTTTTACTCTCAATTCTGGGGCAGCCCAGTATCAGTTCGAACTATTTGACGCGACTCTTTAATGCAAGCGGTATTACAGACTCGTAACTTTGCACCAATCCTACACTTTGCGATTTTCAAGGAATTTTCTTAGGTTTAAATAACTTTCTTCTCATTAAGACCTATTGTCACTTACATGAGAAATTGATATTTTAACAATTAAAGTAGTTACTTAACAACAATGATTTTGGTAGGTACAGAATGCAATTTAATGTAAGGCAAACAGATAAGATATAAAACAAACTACATATGTTATTGAAACATTTCATAATGATTGAGTATGTGCCTTTGAAGGCTCGCTTTAAAAGAAGTCAATGTTTTGGCATTTCTTATTTCTGAGGGCAGGTTCTTATATATCTGACCTCCCTCAAAGGATATTGTCTGTTTTCCATAATTACTTCTCACCATTGGCAGCTCAATATGAATAGCTCTTCGTGTAACAGTTCTGGTTAAATTCCTTTTTTTAAAGAAGGATGTGTTAGTGTGAATTTTTTTATTTAAAACCTTGTAACTGAGTAAGCATGAAGTGTGTGTGTATAATTATCTGATTGTCATAATTTTTGTTTCTGTAACTTTAGATTAGATACACGTACCACCAAGTTATAGAATGAACATCCTGGCGATTCCACATGGTTACAACGCTCATGTGAATCCTATGGTCTAACGGGTGAGTGTGGGTTGTGGTGATCACTTACCATCATGACTTGATCACTTAAACCGTGCGCTCGTTGGTTCTCCTATTCTATTAAGAAACCTTCTATTACGAAGAGTCTTCCTAAAATCAATATAGCACGCCATAACCTTGAATTCTCAAACTCTATTCGTATATAGTGTCCGTCTACATTCCAACAATGAAGAATAACATCAAATTTAGATTTTCACCACACAGTATGCTCTATTAAAAATGTTTCTGTCAATCTGCCCTGTGCTTCCCTGGGTCATATAAAGAATAGGGAAGTCCCTGGCCCAAGGGTGTCGTAAGAGACGACTTAGGGCATTTACCAGTGAGAGGCATCTTTGCACAGGATGCCGGCAAGATTATGGGAATCATAACAGCGCCTTTTTCTGCTGTGAAGCAGTAATGTGTTAACATTATTGTGTTACGTTCTGAAGGTTGCCGTAGCTAGTGAAATTACTGGGCAAGTAAGTAAAAGAATTGTTGAGCTTTTCAAGAATCCTGAGCAGCACTGCAATGTAATGGGCAAGGCGTCTCAATTACCATCAGCTGAAAGTCCTGCTCGTCTCGTCCCGTATTGTCATAATAAAAAAATAGGTATCAATACATTATTGAGATATTACGCTGTTTTGCGGAGCGAGGTTGATGATCTGGGTATGGAAGGTAGTGAGCACTTACAATCTGTTGACCCCGCAGACAAGTTTATTCAACAATTAAGAAATATTCTATTAATGAACACGAAAACTACAAACCATTGATGAAAGGTATAACAGCAACACACAGTTCCTTTGTTTTGATGAACAGTTTATTGAGATCAGTCATGTCATCGGCGAGGGCTTGGAATTTATTCACAAGTGCTAAACATACTTCTAAACGGGAATTCTCTTCGGTCTCGCCCAAGTTCATCTGAAATAATATTATAAATGCATATTTCAAACTTATTACACAGTACATGAATTAGATTCTCATCAGTCATCATTATCCAATCTATTTGTAAAGAGTGCCATTGAACGTTACTGTACGATATAAAACAATAAATTTCATAGGACTGTCGCAGACGACAGACTATCCGTGATGCACGTTTTAGTCTGTGATAATAAAACACAAAGCAAAAAGTCTTACACACAAAATATCCTCGTAAATCTGGCAGATCGCTCCACAGAAAAGTGCGCCAAAAATCTATAACGTTCGCGTCAACACGCGCTAACGCAGAAGACGCTCAGTTTAGTTTGTAACCTGCACCAAAGAGAATTTAAACACTACATTCAAGAGACGGGAGTTCTATACAAAATGATGAGAAATGTCGCTTGTATTGTATTGCAGTAAATCTTGATACCAACATAATCAACTAATGACGTAATAGTCCGGTCAATTTAGACCAAAAAATTAGAGTGAAGTTACATAAAGTCCCAACAAGCTGAAAATCAGTGAAATTGTTCAAAACATAATTATAAACAATGTTTAAAAGTTCCCCATCATTCCCGTGTATGGATTTTTTTTTATTCAAGGTCAAAGGTAAAAAAAATAGTTTTTCGCGATTTTCAGCAAAACAGTAAGTTTTATCATAAAAGTACCTTGACAAAAATTGTAGATCATAAAATTATCTATAAAAAATGTATTAATACTTTTTTTCTTACGAGCCACAGTTTCTGAGATATAACGATTCAAAAAGTTATAAAAACGCGCTAAGTACACTACCTCATAGCTGGCGTGGAAACGTGTGCATATTATGACGATAACAACTTTTATTGACATATATCATGGCGCTTGAAATCGATATATCGATGTTGATAAAAGAAATAGAAAATAGACCGGCACTGTATGATACATCTTTGGCAGAGTATCATGACAGAAATGTAATACACTGCAATAGTCTGTGAAATATCTGTATAGCCGAGTGGTTAGCGATCCTACCTACTAAGCTAGAGGTCCCGGGTTCGAATCCCGGTAGGTGCAAGCATGTATATGATGAATATTGATGTTTGTTTCCGAATCATGGATGTTTAAATGTATGTTTATATGTATTTATGCATGTTTAAGTAAGTATATTGTATCAAATATATCGCTGTCTTTTAACCCATAACGCAGACTATAAATGGCTAATTTGGGGCAAGATAATTTGTGTAAAAAGTGTGTCAATATTATTATTATTATTATATCTGCCAAAGACATTTTGCACGCAATGCAGACTTATTGTATGCCGCAGATTCGATAGCACAAAAAGTGTGTCATCTGCGATACACTTACAGAAAGAGCCCGTGGAGCCCAGGCCTACGTTATTTTATAAAATATGAAAGTTTGTCAGCGCATGCTCCCAACAGTAAGAACGATGGACCATTATGGAGTTTGGGTTACAGTAGCTTTGGCAGGTAAACGGCACTAAAGGTAAATTACTGATCTAAATACATCAAATAATAAAGTGCGATTTTTCGGTATTACCTTCAGAATATTGCCTCGCGCTATTTACTCGCTTATACTATGACGTAAGTAAAATTATAATTTCATGAATATTAAGGGTGTCTGGCAAGTCGTTGCCACGATTAAGTGGCAATGAATAACGTGATTTTTAATAATATTCTGAAAGTAGTACCGAAAAATTGCACTTTAATATTTGATGTATTTAGATCGGTATTTTACACAATAATTGCGTGGAGGACGCAGGTACTTAGGTAACACTAAAAATATTTAGAAAAATGTACAAAGTTGCCAATACTTTTATTGTTTTTCGGAGTTATCTCCGTTCTCCTCTACACATCGTCGCATTCGATGGAACCACTGAGAAAAGCAGTGGGCCCATTCTTCCTTAGTGGTCTCTTCTATGGCATATTTGTACGCTTTCACCGAAGCTTCAGGGCTCGTAGAGCGAATTTTATCTTTAGTTCTTGGGAATAAATCTCATTATCTCGAAACCTGCCATAGTCAAATATTCAACAGTCCGTTTTGCGGACTGCGCTGAAGCATTGTCGTGGTGAAGCAGGATCCTGCTTAGAGGGCGCTGTTGTCGATTTTTTTCCAAGACAACAGGCAAACAGCAATTGACATACCAGTGTGCAGTAACTGTCCTTCCATCTTCTAGCACAACTGTCGCGAAATGACCTTTCCGACCAAAGAATGAGCAAATCATCTTTTTTCCCTGACTTCTTCCTTTCTTTACCTTAGTTGGCCCATCCTCGACAGGAAACTGATTGTCTTTTGGTGTCGGGTTCGTAGCAATATATCCAGCTTTAATTACCTGTGACGACGTCAAATACAGCATTTGAGTCACCGCCGTTGAACTTATCTAACATTTGGCGACACCAGTCCATGCTAAGGTATTTCTGGTCGTCGGTTAAAGTATGGGGCATCCATCTGGTACAAAGCTTCCTGACGCCTAAATGTTCGTGTAATAATTTTTGAACTTGACTCATACCAAAACCTAGGCTTGCCCGTATCTGCTGATAGGTCACTCTCTTATCTTCCTCTATCATGCGTCGCACAACACTGATGTTATCTTCAGTAGTCGCTGTTAAAGAACGTCCCTCACGCGAATCATCATTGAGATTGCTACGTCCACGCTTAAACTCGTTAAACCAATTGTAAAAAGTGGCAAGAGATGGATCTTCATTAAGAAATGCTACTCGCAGCCTATCATAGCTTTGTTGTTGAGTTAGCCCACAACGAAAGTCATAATAAATCATTGACCGAAAATTTTCTCGCGTTAGCTTCATTTTCACGTGTAACAAGAGTTTTAGATTTGCCGCCAATTCACCAAAACAAATGACAAATGAATGCAATATACTACATAAGGTTACCAAAGAGTTCATAAATTGAAATTCAAAAAAAGTTTTCATTAGCACTGTTTCTACCTGGAAAGTTCTAACCATTTTCAGTGTTACCCACGTATATTGTAAAGTGCTTCAGCGACAGAACACTGCCGAAACACATCATTTACATCTGCACTTTGTGCCCATCAAAGTGGCGATAACGAGTGTTTTGCGTCTTAATTGAGTAATGTTTTTGGAAATTAGGCGATATTTTGCGGTAATCTATACTAATATTATAAAGCTGCAGTGTTTGTTTGAACG
>CATIXQ010000036.1:5075553-5097777 GCA_949711755.1 Leptidea juvernica | reverse complement strand
TGAATTATACTTTATATGGCAAAACAACGTTTGCCGGGTCAGCTAGTCTATAATAATTAGTCAAAATTTTTTGAGTTAGGCATTTCCTGAGGATGCCTCGTGTAGAGGCGAAACATGAATTGTTTGAAGACAAATATTTGTGGAATTGACACTCAAGAAAACACAAGAAATTTGGATTATTAATGTTTTTGTTAAGACCGATACTAACTGAGGCGACATCCCTGGAAGCGAGTTGTCCCACGGTGGGCACCTCCCCTAGGTCATCAAGTAGCTCGTTGAGTCGGTTCTCAGGCTCTGGGGCTATCACATCCTGGTACTCTACCAGCAATGCGTGGGTATCTACTATTTCCTGGAAAAAAATCGAATATTTTGACATATCATTGACAAAATCAACTGTACATTCGTATTGGGACAGCTTCAAGGTCACAGAATGGCTCAAGCGGAAGATCGGCGCTGGACATACATGATGTGTGTCAGCATATGCCGAGCTTGTGCCTATTTGCAGCTGATGTTTGAGTTTTTTTTATTTCTATTATGTTTAAGTTTCATTTTAATTTTAAGCTGTAATATATTTTGTTTTGGTAAGTTTACTTTTGTTAATTACACATTTTTTAGCTGCAAATAAAATATATATTATAAAGCCAATCCTGTAGATGAGGCCACAACCTGAGAATTGAACAAAGTAAACAAGATTTTATCAACGATACGTCACACGAACGGTTGGCTCAGTTGGAATAGCGCTCGGAACGCTAGTACCGCATCGTTCACAAAATTTTGTTTATAAATATTTGTGTAGCATAGTAGTAGGTACTTCGGTAGGTACATCTTAAGTCTTTTTTGGAATTCTTAGGACATTAAATGTAGATTATTATTGTCTTAACAGTATATCATTCTAATGAATACTATGAATAATGTCACATTCAAACAAAATTTGTTTTGAAGCGAATGGTGTAGTACTTGCTGTAATGAAAAGTCATCAGCAAACAAAATTTCATATGTTTTACCTCTTTTTTTTTAATTACACCCGTGCGGAAATAGAAATAAAAACAACTAAAATCGATTTCATCTTTTTCCTTGTGGTGTTGTGTCACTCGCAAAATATCATGGCTCTACCTTTTTTTTTTATAACAATAACGGACGAGGCGAGCAGGACGTTCAGCTGATGATATTTGATACGTCCGATACGATTCTTGAAAAACACGAAAATTCGTCACCTCGAGACATAAAATGTTCAGTCACATTTGCCCAGTATTTTCTATGGCGCCCTTCAGACCGATACACAGTAATGTTTAAACATTACTGCATCACGGTAGAAACAGGCGCCGTTGTGGTACCTATAAACTAGCCGGCTTCCTGTGCAAAGGAGCCTTCCACTGGAAAATACAACTACCCTATAGACTTCTATTTACTTGTTAGTAAAATATTGAGTATATTATTATTACATTACTTTACTCGTTCTTGAATATAAAGCTCAAAAAATCCTACTATATTATAAATCTGAAAGTTTGTAAGTCTGGATGTATGTTTGAACTTCTTTAACGCAAAATCTACTGAATAGATTTTGATGAAACTTTACAATAATATAGCATACACACCAGAATAACAAATAGGTTAAATTTATAAAACTATAGTGTGAATTATACAAAATATAAATGAAGTGTGATTGTTACTAATTAATACAACTAGCGCCATCTCTTATCAACTAGCAAGGAAAAGATGAATACAATTTATGTGGCAAAACAACGTTTGCCGGGTCAGCTAGTGATTAATAATACCTGAACGGTGATGTAGATGTGTGGGTGATCCAGCAGTGTCGCTTCTGTATACTCATCAACAGCGAAGTACTCTTCGAGTGTGGGGCCACGGCAGCACCGTCTGAACAACTCCTTCATCTTGTCATGGCACTCCACAATGAATGGATTCAAACAACGAAGATGACTTGATTCTTCTCCAAACTATACACAAAATTGTTATTTTAATATGGTGTTAAACAGTTGTTTATCATCCAGCAACACAATATCTCTTTTATTGCAGATGTGCATGAGTGGTGCTGTATTTGGGTCAGGGGGAGGGGAGCCAGTTGTCAGTTTACCCCCTTTAATTTAATTAGTGAGGGTAAACTATAACTGTCTTAACTAATAATCGCAGTGTAAAGTTAATTTAAGTTTAAAATTACTTAAGGTAAGATAAGAACACAAAGTTTTAAACTTGGAATAACTTTACTTCGTTTTTATAAGTAGCACAGAGTTAATGTTTATATTAATTTATTTGCTGAGTATCTACTGATTATCTGAAAAAGATTTAATTCATTAATAAGAAGGCGAGGGATAAGTTTGTGTGCGAATGCCTTGCGTTGTATCAAATTCAAATATTTTTATTCAAAATAGGGTACGAAATCACTTATTGAATATAAAAAAACTGCCCATTCAAAAAAAATTATTGAATTAGGCGATACTTTGCGAAAAATCCATAATTATACAAATGATTTAAGTTTTCTTTAGTGTTAATTCCGCCAATATTTGTCTTTAAAACAAAATCTCGTCAAAACAAAGTCTCGCCAAAATCTGGCACGAGACATCAGTCTCAACAGACAACACGTCCTGAGGATGCCTCGTGTACAGGCGAAACACGTGTCGAATTGTTTTATATTGGCGGAATTAACACTAAAGAAAACTTAAATCATTTGCCCATTCAAAAATTAATGCCTGACTTGAGAAGAACTCGGGCACAAGAAACCCAGTGCTACTTTTTTTTATAAAATTTCGTTACAATCAAATTTATACCTTATTTAGCCTGCAATTGTGGTTAGTAACATACTGTATATACTTTTGACAAAATATGTTACTAATAGTGAAGCCTAGGAAATAAATACACTTACCCCTTTCTTTGCAGCAGAAAAGTGTAATATCTTAGCGATAGACGCGAGATTCTTTCTCTGGTCGGTAGTGAGTGCGTTGCCATTGGGCATGTTTATAATGTGGAACGCGTCCGGAGCCACTATGGCTGCGTTAAAGAATTGGTAGTATACCAAGTTACCAATCACCTGAAATAATGGTAATCATATAGAGATTTTGCCTTGTGCTTCCTTCGGGCTGACAAAGAATAGGGAAGTCCCAGGTCCAAGGGTGTCATAAGAGGCGACTAAGGGCATCTCCTTTGCACAGGATGCTGACAAAATTTTGGGTACGACAACGGCGTGAAGAGTAAACATTATTGTGTTCCAGTCTGAACCGCGCCGTAGCTAGTGAAATTACTGGCACTTTTAATGAGACTTGAGCTCAGATTTTTTGGGTTTTTAAAGAATCCTGAGTGGCACTGCATTGTAATGGGCAGGCCTATAAATTACTATCAGTTGAACGTCCTGCCCGTCTCATCCCTTATTGTCTTAAAAAAAATGAGAGACAATATAACCTAATAAAAGTAATAATATAATTACTATAACCAAACTGGACCGGCTAGCCTGAGCAAGCCGGTCTCCCACATCTTTAAGAACGAAGTGATGAAACAGTATGTTTCCTTTAGTCTATGGTCTATCCATGACTGTTCCTAAGTCTAGACCACTCTAAGCGGAATGAAATAGAACACTTGCGTACAAAACTCTGCAGAAAATTTTTGAGCTTTTTCAAGAATCCTGAGCGGCACTGCATTGTAATGGGTAGGGCGTATCAATTACCATCCGCTGAACGTCCTGCTCGTCTCGTCCCTAATTGTCATAAAATAATTACGAGTTACGATAAATCAAATAGTCCCATTTTTTTCATGTAGCCCAACAACGTCAAAAATTTATAATTTATCAAATCAAATCAAATCACATCAAAATTAGTTTATTCACACTTATGAATGTCAAAAAAAAATAAAATATTTTTCTTATAGAATCTACCGCTACTTCGTAAAGGGTTGAGCTAATGAGAAGAAGTAGCAAGAAACTCATTGCCACTCTTTTATATCAAGATTTACAGATCATTTCAATTACAATATAATATGTGAGATATCTATAATATATCAATATATCAGTGGATACATTACGACATTATCAGAAATACATACCTATAGCCAACTTCTTTTAAATTTACCTTTAATATATCTTTTTCAGGAGTATGAGGAAATTTTGATGTTAAAGACCGATGTAGAACTCTCGCCATGTATGTTATACAGAAAGGCAGCAGTTCTGTTGATGAGGTTATCTTATCCAAGAACATAGTTACGACTGTTTTTAACTGGCGCAATGCTTTCTCGAGACTTGACTTTACTTCTGGATATTTAAGCGCTTCTTCTTGAGTTACAGTGTATGGTAGCTTCCTGTTAACATTTATATTAATTCACATTAAATTGTTCTTGAGAATGGATTGGAATGCTTCAAGTTCATTGAGGAAACCAGGTGTGTTATATCAAAGTGGAGGAATATCAGAAATGGAGGTCAATGAAGTGTTATAGATGCTTTTATTAATCATATTTATGTAATATTCTATTCTACTCCCTAATCAACAGACAATAGTCGACTTACGGCCGTTCCCAATATCCTATCTACAGATAGAGATAAATTACTTCCCTTTACTGTCAGTAATTAGCTGTCTATAATCTGAAGCTGTCCCAATATACCGATAAGTCATTCTTATAGCCTTATATTGGGACGGGTGAATTGCAATTTTCATACAAACGTCTATCGCTGGTATGTGTGTACGGATAAACGCCAATTGGCACGGCTCGTCCGATCGGTGTTGCATGCTCGTGAGCAGGGGGGTGTAACTTCCCTACATTGGCACATGAAAAAAAATTGCATTGAAAGTGCTGCCACCTGTTCTATTAGGTACGCTGCAACTTCGATGGCGATAATTTCACATACATGATAGATGGAGCTAGTGATAGCAAAAAACTCACTTAACTTACTTATTAAAGACTTGACTATCGTGTTGAAATCATTGAATGGCTCTCCTTATTTAAAGGTGACTGCTGAACTTAATAAACGAATAATAATTTCCACCCACACAAAACAAACATCAATATTCAATATGCATTCAATACGGTCTACAACAATAGTAAAAAGTAAAAACTCTACCTAAACATAATTAGCGCCATCTAGCGACGGTACGCTAAGAGCGTAAAAATAACGCAGCGCCATCTCTTGGCCTGGGTACACTGATTTTACAAAATAAAAACATGAGTTGCACATCTATCTCTAGTATATAGGATGTCCCAAAGTTATGGGACATGAAGGGAAAGTACCTTAAATATCGAAGATAGGCTATTTTACTGAAATAAGAATTTATGTTATTTTTAAAAGTTAGTACTTCTGAATTCAAAGATTTTCTAAAAATTACTTGCCTCGTCTGGGAATCGAACCGACTGAAATGTAAAAAAAAACACCCCTACTTTTATAATGCCAATCGAAAGAATGGCCAAAAACTAATAACTCTTCTTAAGTAACATAGTATTTTAAAAGAAAGGAACAACGTAAAATGAATGTTTTCCTACTTGGTTTGGCTAATTGATACGAATGGATCGATTAGATGGTCGGCCAGATCTCCGGACCTTAAATCATTAGATTTCTTCTTTTGGGGGGATACGTGAAAGATATACTATACAAAAAACGATACGAGAACGTGGGCGAGTTTCAAACAGAATTATGAAATATCATATCTAGTATTCACCATAAAATGATAAGGATATCAACAGGCAGCGGACTCATTAAAAGATTGGCGATTTGCGTAAGACAAGTGGGATCACATTTTAAGCATTTAATTAATTAATTTACAAAAAAATACCCACTTAATTGACTACTTTCTTTTATAATACTATCTAATTAAGAAGAGTTATTAGTTTTTGGCCATTCTTTCGATTGGCATCATAAGTGTAGGGGTGTTTTTTTTTTTACATTTAAGTCGGTTCGATTCCCAGACGAGGCAAGTAATTTTTAGAAAATCTTTGAATGCAGAATTACTAACTTTTAAAAATAACATAAAGTCTTCTTTCAGTAAAATAGCCTATATTCGATATTTAAGTTACTTTCCCTTCATGTCCCATAACTTTGGGACATCCTGTATAGTGTATTATCTATGCTCGTGTTGCACACTGCATCATCAGAGAGTATTATATTTTTTTCTGCATAATGATGAGTAATCGGAAATTCGTAATTGAGTTTTTTTCGAAATTTAGGGAATTACAATTGTTTGTGGCAAAATTTTCTTTTTTTTTTGTTTGTGTTTTTTTGCTTTATATACAAACAAACCGCTATAGCATTTGTATTAAACTCATCATCAGAATCAAAACACATTTTTCAATAGAGAAATTATTGGTACGAAAGCACCGACCGCTAGTGTCGCTGTGTATACGAATTGGTATGGTGCGTTGGCGCACCCGTGAGTGTGCTATTAAAATTTTTACAACGCTCGTAATGGCGTGCCCGTGAATGGGGGTTAAGGTGAGTTACCGTCGATAAGTTTATTGGGACAGAAAAGTCAAGAAGTAAGAGAGGGACTGAATATTGGGAACGGCCGTTAAAAAACTGGCATCACTTACGATTTGATTTAACATACAAAAGTTATACTTACGAAATCTCTCCAGTTTTCATTTCCATTTCATTTCTCCACGCTTTGTAGATCTCAACTGGACCAGTTTCGATGTTTAAATCCTTGTCACGCAAGACCTTTTCTACTAATGGCCCAATTATTGTCTGAAGACTGTTCAAGCCGGACAGTTGTCTCGACAAACTTACAGCCATCTTTAACACCAAGGGTGATGAAGCAATTATATCGAAAGGTTTTGCAACTTTGCAGCTAATTTCTTCTTCCAACGTAAACCTAAACAGTTTTAACAATAAATATTCGTCTCTTGTGTACGCCCCAAAATTGTAAAGGCTCAAAACAACATTTTGGAGAAATGAATTTGTTTTATTCTGCGGTATGCAAAACAATAACTTAGACAGGTATGTGGGATTTGTCTGTAGCTCATAAAACAAATGCTGATATCCATCCAACAAACGCTTGCTTTCTTTTGTCAACGATTTTAATCCTTTAACAGCTGTCGATACCGTCAGAAGTGGTCCCTTACTGTCGTCATTTAAAGATAGCTTCGTCATTGAATTGTGCTTCATTAAGTTATTCAATTTCAAGCCATGCGCAGCCACTTCCTGCAAGGCTATTCTGTTCTGTACCAGCAATCCTATTTTCAAATCCATACCGTCAATTTGTTTTGAGAGTTCTTGATTTTTGCGTATTGTTTGCACTACTTCCGACTTGAGTGTCTGTAGTTCGATTTCCCTGTCATAGTCTTCAGTAGTAAAATCTAGTGTGTGAATGAACTTCTTCACAACTCTCAGCGGAGGGTTCGGAGAGTGAAATAGAGATATGAACGCTTGGCGTGCACGTCGACCTCGCCAGATTGCTTGGATTTTTATAATTTTTTGTTCCTATAACAAGTAAAAAATTATCATCGACTCTGGAGGAAAAAATATAGTTTCTTTTTCCTGAATTACAAACACGTGTATTGCAAGACAAACTGAGAAACGCCAATTCACCAGCACATAAAGATGAAAATTTACCCCCAACATATCGATATCGACGACGAACTATAGACAAGATCAGTGTCAGAAGCGTAGAGGGCAAGTAAATTAAAAAGCGTACATTATAAGGTAAAACGTTATTGCCGATGTTAGGACTTGGATGAAAGCCTAACGGCCGTTCCCAATATTCAGACTCTCTCTTACTTGAGATAAAAATCGTAACTATCGTTGACTTTTTTGTCTCAATAAACTTATCAACGGTAACTCACCTTATCCGTAGACTTGTCTGTCAATGGGACGACGTATAGCTTACCAGCAATAGATGTTTGTATGGAAATTGCAATTCACGCGTCCCAATATAAGGCGATTAGAATGACTTATCGGGTATATTGAGATTATTGACAGCTAATTACTGCCAGTAGAAGGTAGTAATTTATCTCTATCTGTAGATAGTATTTTGGGAACGGCCGTAAGTCACTTTTTCATTCACAAGCGGTGCCAGCAGTGTGACTAATTAATTAGTTTTTAGTCATAATACTAATATTGTAATGTGTTTAATTGGGGAATGATTATAAATTTAGAGCGTCGGAAGCGATGATAATTTACCAGCAAGTAAATCGTAAACTCGCTAAAATAGCTTTACAATCTCATAAAAAAAAATGTAAAATTGATTTTATTTCTGGTTATCAAGGAGGATAAACCAAACAAAAATAAGAAATTACCTTAACATTTTAGAAAAACACTTGTCAGATTGTTAAGTAATAATCATAGAGACAAGTTAGAGATTACTTATAATATGAAAGTAATAATAATTTATTATAACAATATTACCTGAATTTTGTACCACGCCAAAGGATTCAGTTTTCTCTCTTGTTTTAATTTCGCCTCGATAGCTTTCATTTTTATCAAGGTACCAAATTTTCGTCTTACTAGAACACTTCTCCACCAAGACTGAATTTTAATGATATATTCCAAATTATCTCTGAAAAACTGATATCGCCTTACTCTCTCCCTAACCATATAGCCTCTACATCTCGCTTGCAACTTAGCAATTGTCTTGTCAATCTGCTTTTGTTTATACGCATTTATGTGATGTTTGTTAGTTTTGTCAACAATCGCCTTAATATCCTTTTTTGTCAAGTATCGAGCATATGGGACAAAATCTTTCGGCGTTGTCCAACTGTATGTGTACGATTCTATGTCTACATATACAGTGTTTCCAGCATCTGTATGGCAAACAATCCATGGACATATATAATAACCTTTCTTCTTCAATGCTTTGTTAAACATGTGAAAATACATATCTTTGCAAGATCCTTCAACCAACGCGCATTCAGAGAACATTGGTGAAGTTAACATGCTCCAGAAAGTGTTACAATCGTTTTGTGATATTGCTAAGTTCAACTGAACAATGGCGTCTGTGAGTTGTTTAACTTTAGACGACTCAACATTAACTTCTTCAACAACTTGAACAATATCGTCCAACCAGAGATTTTGACCCTCCTTACCTAATAGACGCTTCTTTAATGTTCTCATATACAAATGATATTCCTCTTTGTGTAGTGCCGATGAAAGCTTAAGACATGGATTCTTCAAAAGATCTATTAGAGAATCAACGTTTTCTGCAGAAACTGCATTGTTTATACTATCCACCAACAAAACCACTGAAAGAAGACAATGTAAATCATAACAAAAAGTCTATCCTATAACCTTGATGACCAAGCTCGGCTCGGTATGTGTTGAGGGTTAATGAGTTTGCAGCCTCATGCAAAAAGATAGCTTCATGGCCACCAAATATCCCTAATTATTAAGATTTATTCAAATTGGTAGCGCAATTATATAAAAATATTCACGAATTGCTTACTTACTATTGTATTTCAAATACTTACATTCATCATTGTTGTCATCTGTCATGTTCACCATTTCAATTGTATCCCTGATATCGTCAAGTGTAAGTAAGGGGCATTCACATTGTTCTCTGAACTTTACTTCTAAGGCTGAAACTAAAGCTGAGAAATACCGACGTCTACAATGTGGCCTGAGCATTTCTAAATTGATTTGTTTTGAATTTAGAGAGCTCCAGACAGCACTTTCGTCTCTTCTCTCAACTGCTTCAGACACAGAAGCAACCGAAAGCAAATATGCTACAGAAGCTGCAATCTCACTTTCATTCAAATTTTTCTCTAATTCACATTTTTCCAGTCTCATCTCCTCATACAAAAGTGGAAGCGCAAATCTGCTTATTTGAGATTTCAATCCTAACTTGGGATTTGTCAATGCTGTGTACAAGTTATCAGAACTTCCTTCATCAAGTGCCTTGTTAACATCAGCTATAGCAGCTTTATGCCCAATATGATGCATAGACTTCCTGTTACCATCACAAATTATACTTTGAAATATTTTGTGCCAGTTAGTTATACTTTCCACATCAATATCCTTGCTGCTTTCTAAGAGTTCTTGTACAACATCGCAATAATAATCCACATTATCAGGATTATAGTCATTCACTTTAATCCAATCGTCAGAAAATATTTTATGCAATTTGTTTACGTCATTATTTCTACAAGCTGAGCATAACGTTTTCCAGGAAAACTTATAATTTGTTGTAGTAATATACCCCTGTATTTCTGCTGTGGTTAATAATTCATCATATTCATCAGAAACATAAGTATCATTTAAAGAATGATTATGTGCCACTTGAATTTTGTCCATTTTTGCATTTTTTAAAACATGTTTATACTCATCTATAAGCTTGTTTTGAACAAATTTTAGATTGAGATATGGATTAAGTAAGGCAAAAGATATAGATTTTTCTGAATCTAATAGATTATTTAACTCTAATAGTGCTTTATGAGTTTCAGAATTGTCACCCACATGCCCATTGGAAAGGAGCCCGTTTATTTTTTGAAACTTTGGCAAAGGGTGTTTATATCTTTGCAAATCTTTGGATACCGAATCAAGTTGCTCATCTGAAAGAAAAATTGCAATTAACCACTAACGCACAACATATTCTCCTGTGTGAATGTTAATTAAATTAAAGCAAACAGAACAAAACAGAAGAAATATATGTATATCCTAGAATGAGATCGTAGGTAGGTCCCATATCCAATTATATATTGTTTAAGAGACCCCGCAAACTGCAGACTTTCGATCGGCCGATAGTTTGGTTAAGTTTGACTCTTAAGTGCGCACACTGGCCCGACTAAACAGTTGGGTCTGTGATGAGTGCGCACACTAGACAACTATCGGCCGACAGTTTTAGGGACGATTCGCTATTAGTTTTAAATCGGCTATTGATGAGTCTGGCCGACTAAACAATCGGTGGTGTGCGCGCCTAGAAGGGCGCTGTACTGATTTAACAGTCGGCCGATAGTTTGCTGACGGTTCAGTTTGAAGGCAATCGTGTAGCCCATCAAACTTTTATGTCGGCCAATACCGAATCGTTATAATGTGCGCACTCTCATACATCTTCATACTGATTAAGTAACCAACCAAACTATTGGCCGATCAAAAGTCTGCAGTTTGCGGGGTCTCTCAAAGGACACGTCGAACGATCGCGAGAAATAAAAAAATCGATATGTACCTTCCCAATAAAGGCCTAAAAAATTTAGGCCTTAGCATACCTAGCCATTTTCTAAACAGAGTTAATTACAAAAAAACATGATAATCTTTCTTAATTCCACCAAGAACTATTTGAGAATAATCCTTATTTGTATAAAAAGAGTTGATTGATCGGATTGTGAAAGTAACAGGGCAAAAAGTAAACACTTCGGGTGATACCTAAGTACCTAAGGACTGACTGCCCTAATCACTGACTGCTTCGATATGTAATAAATTGTTTTCAGATTTATGCTGGTGTTTTCCGAAACCTAGAGACCTTGACATGTAACAGTATTATGGACCTACTCAAACATTTTATAAAATTCGGTTTAGGTATTTAGATTCTCAGTGACACAGATATACTAGAAGAATATATATTACCTATACAAAGTCAGCAACGAATACTCATTTTACATACATACATACATAAAATCATGCCTCTTTCCCGTAGGGGTACGCAGAGACCACTTCTTTCCACTTGCTACGATCCTTACATACTAGTTTCGCTTCGTCCACTTTCATTATTCCTTTCATACATGCTCTCCGGTTTAGGGTACTCTTGACCTGGCCTTTTTTCAAGACGTCCCTGATTTGATCTTGAAACGTCCGCCTAGGTATACCCCTTCCAACACTTTCATTCACACTGGCCTTATACACTCTCTTCGTCAATCGTTCTTCATTCATTCTCTCGACATGCCCAAACCATCTCAGCATTTTAATGTCTAATAAATAAACTACATAAACATAAATGAGATCTTTACATCTCATAAATTATTAATTTTAATTCACTTTGAAGATAAGTTAATTCTATTAGTCCTATTCATTTGTTTTCTATTTAAATAAATTTATAAGTTGGCTCAAAAGACCTGCAGAATAAAAGTTATGAAAAACTGCTACAGGCCAATGATAAAAGATTGTGAACTTATAAATGAAATACACATACAACCTACATACCTGTAAAAACTGCTTTCCCGAACACATCATGTATGAGTGGTGCCTTTCCAAGTTTGAATAAATGTGAACTGAGAGCATGAATGCAATATATCAATCTGGGCATATTTTTGTTGTCATATATATCTGTTGTTTCTGGTTGAAATGTCTGGATAAATGAAAATATTTTATTATTAAAAGTAGTTTAGGTGAATGTTATGGTATTTTGTTTTTCAGAAAAAAAAAGTATTTTGCATTAATGTTGTTATGAATAGTATTCATTTAATGGGCGGTGATCATAAGTAAAGCGGACATCATATATTATCTCATTAATAGAGTACAGTAGTATGATTTAACTTCTGATAGTTCCAAATACGATCCACGGGGAGAAAATAGAATAAGGATGTATAGGTCCTAGGTCGATAACAAAACGAACGAGAGGGTTCGAACCATACACTCCAAATAAATTCCAAATAACAATGGGCCCCCATATTGAAGGATTGGCCAACAGACTTAATTCTGCAGCATACGCGGTTAAAAAGATTAGACAATTAACTGACATAGATACGGCGCGACTAGTATACTTTAGTTATTTCCATAGTATTATGTCCTATGGTATATTGCTATGGGGCAACGCTGCCGATAATAATACAATATTTGTGCTGCAGAAGAGGGCTATTCGCGCTATTTATGACTAGGTCCTAAAGAATCATTGAGTACAAAATTCAAAGTAATTAGCATCTTGACTGTTGCTTCTCAATATATTCTTGATAATGTAATGTATGTTCATAGGCACATAAGTGAATTTGTTAGAAACTGTCATAACCATAATATTAACACCGGGAACAGTTATAAACTTATAATGCCTACTACTCGGCTAAGTCGAGTTAGTAAGTCTATTGTGGGGCGATGTATATAATTTTACAACAAGATCCCAAAAAATGTTCAAAACAAAAGTATTAAGTTATTCAAAATAATTGTTAAAAAACGTTTGTGTGGTAAAGGTTACTATAACATAAATGACTTACATAATGATACTACAGATTGGGAATGGAGTGACCACCCTCAGGCTATTAAATAATAAGTTTAATCATACAATATTACTTTGTAAACATATTTGATGAAAAAAAAAAAGACAGCTGAGTTTGTTGCGCCCGTTCTTCTCAGGTCTGAGGCATTCATTTTGGAATGGGTGGTAGTTATTGACTTTCAATAAGTGATGTCACATCCTATTTTAAATAAAAATATTTGAATTTGAACTACAATCATGCCTCCAGGTACCTCAAAATCGCTGCTGCTTTATTGCTGTCGCGAAGTCGAAACACATTGTTAGAATTGGCCAAAGACTTTCACGCCTTTCCTCAGGAACTTGTGCGTTCTGGTCGCTCGCCAAGGCTGTGCAAGGAAACTTCTGCCAGCCAGCCATTCCGGCATTGCACAGGCACGATGACACACTGGCCCATAACGCGAAAGAGAAAGCTGATCTCCTGGGCTCCCTCTTTGCGTCCAACTCAACTCTGCATTCTCAGTCATACATGCCGGAGGTGAAAATCCAGCATGGCGCCGTGCTTAAGGCGCTTCTCACTTTGGACATTCATAAATCGAGCGGGCCCGGTGGTATTCACTTGATAGTGCTGGGGGCAGATGCTCAGGAACTGGCGCCGGTCCTTACGCGTCTTTTCTACTCATCAGGCGTAGTCCCGAAATTATGGAAGGCCGCTTTAGTGCACCCGATGCCTAAGAAAGGTTCGGATCCGTCCAACTACATTGCAATTACTTCCATTTTCTCCCAAGTAATGGAGTCGATACTAATAAATTAAGCCAATGACATTTCATTACATATGACAATAATTTATACAATCAGCGGGTGCAGGGTATTTAAATTATATGGCAAAACAATGTTTGCCAGATCAGCTCCTATAAAATGATATTATTTATACATAATATTCTACTTACCACAGGCAGTTCAGTTTTTTTCAAGACTTGCAGAAATTTGTTTATGTTATCCGTATGTTTGAATTGCAGACCAACAACCTAAAATAATGTATAAATTTTTGTATGTATTAGCATCATACCTACTATAAGCTAATTGACTTTCAAATACAGCACAATCATTCAATAACCAGCTTTTGTATTAAATTAAATTATCGTTCTTATTTATAAAACCTATATGTACTATGTCAACAATCGCATTTGAGCCTGTGTCACACTTCTAACTTAACACATCCATGAGTTTAATTTGTTTTATTATGAACTGTAGGACACAAAACATGATGGGTTACTGTTTTCTCTACTTAAATTATATAGGTATTTTTGAATGGAGAGGAAGACAATCAATCTTCTAGTCAAATCAAGAAAATGTATAGCTGGTCACCTGTCATCACCACCACTCACATTCTCTTTGAACACCGGAGGAATTACAGTAACTTTGGCGGCCTTTTAGGAAGTTATATTATATGTGGTGTCAGTGCCAATATCAATATTGTGTAGTCCTGGAACGACTACAAAAGAAAGCTTCATAGATAGGTTGTACATGGCAGAAAGTTTCTTAGAAATTGTACTCTAAAGGAACACCACACATCCAGATAGTAAGCATTAAATTTAAGTTTGTGGCGTATGCCATACATGATTGATGGGCTTGTCTGGTATTGCCAGGCCTACTCCATGCTTTTAATAGCTGTGGTAAAGAACGGCAAGAGCCATACTGTCGGTCTTTGAGCAACTGGTAAGAGCATCCAGACTCTATAAAGCTGGAAAAATACTAACTCTTGGTACTATTCACGCAAAATTAGAATAAATTCTA
The DNA here is from genome assembly GCA_949711755.1 of Leptidea juvernica. Classification (NCBI taxonomy): domain Eukaryota; kingdom Metazoa; phylum Arthropoda; class Insecta; order Lepidoptera; family Pieridae; genus Leptidea; species Leptidea juvernica. Next base: position 5,082,946 of record CATIXQ010000036.1, on the reverse strand, counting down.
TAATGTAGTATTTGGGCTTTGAACACATTCCGACAAATGCACAAACAGATGAAAATTCTATAACATACATACAACAAGTATTCTTATAAAAAATATATGATTTGTAAGTTTTTTGCACTGTTACACTTTTGTTATTTGTAATGTTTATATTCAAATATGTTCCCAGAATTGGGGAATGAAATCACACCATACTTTTTTATAGCATAATGGGGCCTTGTAACACCACATTGTTTTACAGATATTATCAATACAAATTTTGAAAAAAGAAAGGAAAGCTGAGCTTGTAAATTGTATGTATGTTTGTATTTTGAAATACACAATATTATTTTATAATACCTTGTATCTTCTCAGATCAATATCATATATTTTATTTAATGGCAGAATATCGGGTGAAATAAAATTACCCAATTTAGCCAAATAAACACCATTTCTCAGAGATTCTTCAAATTCCTCAGCTGATGGCAACTTTTCTCTTAAGCAACTTTCCATCCAAGTCTTGGCTTCTTCAAGGCGGCATAAATATTCATAGGCAATAGTTCTTTGTCTAATAATATCCATTTCTTGAGCTGTTTTTCGAACATCTGTATCTCCTGACAGAAATGATTATTTATATACAAACATTTAAATTATTACACTGAATATAATTGTAAGCAGAGTAGTCTCTGAAGGTATATCTCTTTTACATGGTACAAATTGAAAACAAAATATTTACCATCATCAATTCTTCCAATAAGAGCATCACAAATATCAACACTATCATTACCCATTATTGAGTGTTTCTTCTAGTTATAAATTCCACAAAGCAGATGTTGCGGAGATTGTTTACAGACAAACACTACGTCCTTAAAAGCCTACCTACCGTGTATAATTTTAACCATAATCAAAATAGGTACACAACATATGTAATAAAAACTTAGTATCATAGGTAAATCTACTTCATTTGCTGTTTTTCCAACAGTTTTTGTATTTGTAATTTAATAACTTCCCGTTACAACTATTTTGTATTTCCATTTGCCGTTATTATTTTTTTTTTTATTTATTTCATGACCATGGATGCTCTTTTGCCATTACTTATCATAGTGTTTTTTATTATTTTTATTTATCTATTTAGTGGCACGGGATGCAAGTCCATAGGCCAATATCATAGTGCTGTCACCTGCAGTGCTGCCAACAGGCAAAACCAAAAAGATCCCATACAAAATTATCGTATTTTTATCGCATAATATATTTTTCCAAGAAATGCATATATAGTATATGAAAAAAGTAGGTTTTATTTAAAGGATTACCTTTTATCTTGAGTATTTTAAAAAGGAGGATTGGGTGGCTCAGTAGTGCAGCTAGATTATGGGTACCACAACGGTGCCTTTTTCTGCCGTGAAGCAGTAACGTGTAAGCATTATTGTGTTTCGTTCTGAAGGGTGCCGTAGCTAGTGAAATTACTGGGCAAATGAGACTTGACAACTTATGTCTCAAGGTGACGATCGCAGTTGTAATCCTGAGCGGCACTGCATTGTAATGGTAAGGGCGTATCAATTACCAACAGCTGAACGTCCTGTTCATCACGTCCCTTTTTTTTATAAAAAAATAAAAAAGTAAGAGGGAAGAGGGAATCAAAGAATTACTAAATATGGTATGTTTAATTATTATTTATTATTAGTCACCCGTGCGCGTACGCCTAGTGTTGTTATCATCTTAAAGATATCAGAATGCAAACTAACTGCTACCACTATCGATTTTTTTGATTGTGTTAGTATAAAAAATATAGTGGCGGTCATTTTCTTAGACTGCGTTATCTTTTACGCTCACATTATTGACTCCACATTAGGATCTCATAAATATCGTTAAATAAATTGTCGTATGAAACAGTTAAATTATCGTGCGACATAAAACTATCGTATATTTACGGTAATTATCGGTGGCCAGCGTTGCCAACCATGGTTGGCAACGCTGGCCACCTGTCTGTACAGCAACCCATGGGGCATGGACGGCAACATGGCAACAACTCGTCCATGACAGGCTCAACCTGAATCCTAAGCCACTTACATCCTCTTTGACCTGATTGAAAAACAGACAATAAAGTGTAAATGTGGTGAGTTAGGTGACCCTGAACCATAATATATTTATTATCATGCCCTAAATATAACCGGGAATCATTATACCCGGGTGCTATCCAGTGTCATATCCCACTTCCTACTTCTGTTGACATCCTCTTATCCTCTGATAAAACTTGTGTAACTACCTATATAAACTTCTTTCCTCATTTATCCTATAAAATGATATTAAAATGTAAATAAGTAGTATAAGTATTCCATTATAAAATATTATTTTCTATCCTTTCCTGATCCTATCAAAAATTTCGTTAGTTTTTTTCAATTTTTTCTAAGTAAATAACTTTCCTCCGTTTTAAAAAGAAAAAAATAAAAACTTGACAATAGTTCAATCGCTTAACGCGCGGAGCCAATAAACCAAGATGAAGAAGACATCTATTTCATTGTTTCTTTACTAAGAAGTATTCACCGAGAGTTTCCAATTTGCATTTTCAATATTTATTACCCGCCGGCAACGCTCGTGTGATTCCGAAGGTATTGCAAGGGAATGTGGTTGGCGGTGATCACTTAACATCGGTGATAATTACCACTTGAATAAATATGACATTTCAGAATAATTTTCACATAGGTTGATTTTCAATAAGTCGAAACGATTGAGGAGAAGTTTAAGTGTCGATTTTGTATTTAATAGCATAAATAAAATCTGGATATTTTTTTTAATTTATCGCATCTGAAAACGCAAAAAAGACTATAAATTTTCACACCTACTGGGTACCATAGTACCTAATCTGGCCATAAGTTCCTGATACATATAAAAATGTAACGTAATGTAATCTTATTCAAACGTACATATATTTATTTAATGAAATCTCAGCAAAAAGATTGAAAGATATTATTTATAGGCCTTAGGAGATATAGTTCTTTGGTGTAATAAATAACTCTAAAGTAGCTAAAATGATAAAATCTAATAAAAACATTTTATTAGTATACAATAAAAAAAATATATAATGTAACAATCACTCAGTATTCAATTTAAAGAATGAACAAACAGCCTATCAAAACTCTAAGTAAAAAGGTGATTCACTCGATTGTATGAAACGTGCAGTCATTGATAGATTGACAGAAGACGGCTATACTCTTGTAAAAAAAGTGTATGTACGTATGCAAGAAGTTATACTTCTTTGCCCTAACGAAGCAAAAATCATTAAAATTATTTATTCCTCGTGCTATTCTACGTTTTGAGAAAGAACAATTTTGTTAAAATCTGTGCTAGAAAAAGACCACTCTTCAGCTCTTATAAAATTCGAAGCGTTGACTTTCAACCTTGTGACCAGGTGCAGTCTTGCTGGAAAATTCAAGGTATATTTTTAAGTAGTGTATTGCTAAGAGGGCGACATGATCTCAGGCAGTCTCTTAATATACTATGGCTGAAGTCTTCACTCCTTCCTTTTCAGACAAATGATGCTTTGTGACTCCTTAATAACACACATTGCAAATCAAATGGCTGATGCAACACTTTCACGACCACTTATAAAGCTTCTTTGGAGCTCCACGAGAGCGTCCACAGAAAATGTATATCTTTTATTAAGTAGGCATTATTAATAAAAATGGCCTCGATGATGAAGTGACTTTTATTCATAAGGATTAATATGCCGCGCTAATTTCATGACCTTCCAAGTTTTAATAATTTTTTGACACAGAATGCCACATTATGGCTTACCTATCATACATAGATAGGAGATCTACTTGCGTATCACTTGCTAAACCTACTTCAGCTTGAGCGGATAAAGTTACGGAGTAATGCTTTTTCTGTCATCTTGTTTTACAAATGTAATTCTTTCTGGCTGAAAACATTTTCATTATAGAAATAGCAAATCACAGCATAATTAATAGCATAATTATTATGGTGACAAGTACTGAAAATAATGTGATTTTCTACAGGTAATGATTGGTAGAACAAAACAAGCTCACAACCTGCACCTCTTGATAACTTTATTATTATACTTATTATTTCAATAATTGAGGTGTAGTTTTTTGAGTTGTACCAAAGAGTTTAAAACCTTATGACCTATTACGTTAAATTTTTGACAGAAAATTGTGTAGGTTGTCGAAGAAACAAGTTATTTACGAATATTCTCGGCTTATATTCTATATAATTTATTTTCTAGAATAAACCTTAACTGCATATTATCAAGCCATACATAATCAAAAATGGAGGAGGATGGAGAAGACTACATACCTGTTGATTATCCCATACCGGATGACTTCCCTATATGCAGATGTTTTTTGCAGGGCGAACCTAGTGTGCACGAGGAAATAATAACAGCTCGAAAAGAGTACGTTTTAGGTACAGTAACAAGAAGCGAAGCATATCTTAGAGAGCGGCGTATCCCGGAACTTATAAGATTTCTACTTACTAAGTTGATTTCTCAAGCTCCATCAAAACCTGTCGCATATCTTGAAAGATTAATCGACGATTGCATGTTATTTCGTGCTGGCCATGGACCTGTACCAGCATTATATGAAAGTCGGTAAGTAAACTGTAGCTTCATTAATTCACCCTAAAAAGTTTGTGCTTAAAATATGAAATGTGCTTCCTGAATCTAAGCACCACTTACTTATCCATCTGTGATTGGTATTTATTTATTATATGATATATAAATGTATAAAAAATCAAGCAAACACATTTCACAATAAATAATTTAAGTAAAATTTAATTATTTACTAGATGAATGAGAAAGAGTATGTAAACACTATGAGTACATAAATATAAAACAATTTAAAATATAAAAAGCTTATTCGAAGTGGTCTCCATTGGTTGCAAAACAGTACTTTATTTAATCGTTGAGGCCAGTTATCAATAGAAGCATGCACTCTTTCCATGAGAAAATTCTTCACGGCCAATCGTACGGATTCTTTTAGGGACTCCAAATTATCTTGGCGTTTAGAGCAAGCCGTACTCTCTAAAACTGACCTTAAATCATAATCCAGCTGATTAAGATCGGGACTAGATGACACTTGTGCCGAAGTTTTGATACCTTTTTCACAAAAGTATGGCTCAGTCACTCCTTCATAGCTAATACCCCACCAAACCATCACTGAAGTCGGATAGTGCCCACGTTGCACTCTGTCAACTAATTGGGAAGCTTTGAACATAAATACGGTAGTTTTGTTTGTTGTTGCTCAAGTATTGTAAAAGATTCCTCATCCGTAAACAAAAATTTTCTGTGACTTTCCTTTGCGTACCGCTTCAGTAATTTTTTCGATTTTACCACCCTATTCTTTTTTAAATTTTCACTTAAGAAATGACCAGTACGTCTCTTATAGGCTGCAAGTTCTAAGTCATCTTTTAAAATACGCGAAATGGTTCTAGGTAGTATCTTCATCTTTCGAGATAAAATCGTTTGCTTTCGGACAGGATTTCTTTGAGTTCTTTCCCTAACTGCTTTGACCACCGTTTTCGTACGAGCACGTCGGTGGACGGCCAGATCTTGTTCTATCGCAATCAGAGGAGGTCTCATTGTACACATTAATAGTCCGGTACACAAACATTTTACTAATACCAAGCGTATGGAGAGTTTTAAAAACTGCCTTTGGCTCCATACCTACTTTGTGTAATGCAATCAAGGCGAATCTGTTCTCTTTATCACCCCACTCCAGTTTAATATCACAAAATATTGTACAATTTATTGGCGCCAAAATGAGATAACTCAATGAACAAAAACAGACAAAGTATACAGACTTGTCAAAACATTTCCCCATCACTTATATATATACCGTACAATGTCAGGCACAATCCTAGAGTTGAACAAACATACCAAGACTTACGGATCGTGCGGCTTAGTTGTTAAGAGCTCTGGGACGTAGCCCGAGGGAAACGGGTTCAAATTTTGGTACCAATTAAGATTGTTAAGTTTTCTCTTTCCTATTTTTCTACAAATCCCTTGTTAAATTATGAAATTGTCTTTGACTGGGTATTTAATAGTTATCAAACTTCTGATGCTTAGAAGGTTTAACGTTAACTTAAAAAGCATAATTATTATTCTTATTACATTTCACTATTTTTAGGCATTTTGAGGCGGTCATTAAGAGTTTCGATCCGTGTAATCGTGGATGGTTAAGTGCTGGACAAGTACGCAGACTCTTCGTAACTCTCGGATTTACACTAGATGAAGTACACGAAGAAAAAATTTCTAATGAAATTGTTTTGAAAAATTTGAAAAAGGCACAGGAAAACGAATTATACTCTCTTTTGTCTGCTGGTATGTTAACTGAAGATTCGAGTGAAGAATTGAGTAATGCAAGTTCAAATGGTACTACAAAATAGTATTTTTATTTTATTAAATAATTGTTTTAGCATTTTTTTTTAGTTTGACTTAATTAAGGTCCTTTAAAAATAAAGTCCTAAAATTATATGACTCAAGAATATACATTGTTGGTTAATTTTACTTCCTCATCAACAATATTTCCGGCAGAGTCTTCGTTCAGTTGTGTTTCGACTGCGCTTAGAATACAACTCCTTGCAATGACAAAGTGGTCAGTGAAAAACTGTCCAAATAAAAGTAAATCCAAACCAAAAATGGATGTGGTGTCGTATTACAGGTAGTTGCCCCTTAAATAAATAAAATTATTATAACTATTATAAATTAACAAAATTATCTAACCGAATTGAAGTTTTCATCATTCAATCATTTTGCTAAATAATTACATTTCAATTCTGAATAAGTTAACGTATTCGTATATTTGTCGTAGGCACATTGTATTATTACGCATTTAACATACGGCGTCGTCCGTTTATAAACGCTATCTGTTATGAAATTTGCCTTCGGCAATATGTAAATTGCATTAACGTTATATATTATCACGCAATACTTTATGGATAATTCAAACGCCGCTTACAAACTGCAGCGGAAAATTAAAAAGCATTTAGATCTAAAACAAGCAAAATATGATTTTTGCACCACTTTATAACACATTAAGTAATTTCAAATCCTTATTACATCTGTTTTTAAAATCCCGTTCGACCAGGCTCCAATCGTACTCACTCGCCTAACCGTGATTCGCGCCCCAGTATAGTTTGTAAGCCCTATCCACTACGGGATAGCTTTAGTTCCTCTATTTTAAGGCGTCAAATGCTTCCATGTTTTATATCCGTTCACTGCTTGCGATGTCGCAGGCTGTGAAAGATGTCCGAGTCAAATATGTACGCGAGCATGCGTATTATTTTACGTGTAGCAAAATAATGCTTATAGTGATTTCAATGAATTTATCTGAAAGCTACTGAAACAATATATTATAACTAGCTGACCCGGCAAACGTTGTTTTGCCATATAAAGTATAATTCA
>CATIXQ010000036.1:5052060-5075053 GCA_949711755.1 Leptidea juvernica | reverse complement strand
CAACAATCAATAGTAGCTTTAGTCTATCTTGTGAGGACAATAATTGAAGTTTTAAATAAGCATGTTTCTTATCGGTGTCTTCATTCATGTGGTATTTCTAATTTCAATATTTGATATTTATTTCAAGTCTCCTATAGTTAAAAATATAAAGCCTCACACACCTAATCACGATGCCTTGGCAGATCGTCTTGTGTTATTTGTTGTTGATGGATTACGAGCTGAATCCTTTCTTAACCACTCAACTATGTCATACTTGAGGTAATTCTATATGCTTTAAAATTGTCTTAAGTATAATAATATATATATTAAGAAAGATATAATTTCTGGGAATGTTCACTCTTATCAGACTGTAACAATGTATAATTTTATAGATGAACAAATATCACCAAAAAGTAATCAAATACAGTTTGTAAATAACGTGTAAAAGAGATTATTGTTAATTCTTTTGTAATATTTACCTATTATTATATTTAGGATTATCATTCCATTATAAAGCTCTAAAAATATATTTCTAGGTCGGTTGGTAACTCAAATGGCAGGTGGGGGATTTCTCACACTAGAGTTCCAACCGAGTCTCGTCCAGGGCATGTGGCAATCATAGCTGGTTTTTATGAAGACCCGTCAGCAGTAGTAAAAGGTTGGAAGGAAAACCCTGTTGACTTTGACTCTTTGTTTAACCAAAGTTCTTATACATGGTGTTGGGGAGCATATGATATTATAGACATTTTCTCAAAGGATCAAACCATAAATAGTCATATTTTTCATAGCAAATTTGACCCATATGATCAAACATTTAGTTCTGATAAAAATACAACATTATTAGATAGATGGGTTTTTGATAAAGTGCAATCTCTATTTGAAAACGCAAAGGTTGATGAAAATTTGAATAAAAAATTACTTGATAAGAAAATTATATTCTTTTTGCATTTATTGGGCACTGACACCTCTGGACATACACATAAACCAAAAACTAAGTAAGTACTGTCTAATATTAAATTCATTTTAAGGAAATTTAATCAAATAATGAAACATTTTTACTATAAGATACTTAACTAATCTTAAACCTTTTTGCCTTTGGCATACCTTTATTATATATATTATTATTAAATATAATTTTATTATATTTTATGTAAATAAACATATTGGTTACCTGATGGTAAGTGATCACTGCTACCAATACTTTTTTTTAAATGAAAATAAGGGACGAGACGAGCAGGACGCTCAGCTGATGGTAATTGATACACCCTACCTATTACAATACAGTGCCCGTCAGGATTCTTGAAAACCCAAAAATTCTGAGTGGCACTACAATTGTGCTCTTGACGTTGAGACGTAAGATGTTAAGTCTCATTTCCCCAGTATTTTCATTAGCTATTGCACCCTTCATACCATAACACAGTAATGTTTACAAATTTCTGCTTCCCACCAGAAATAGGCGCCGTTGTGGTACCCATAATCTAGCCGGCTACCTGTGCAAAGGAGCCTCCCTCTGGTATTACACTATCTTGTACCATAGAAATCACTTAAGTGCTAACCTTTTCCGCTAAAACTGCTAAAACACAACAATATGTTATGTGTTTTTACACACAATTCCACTGTTCTATTAATCATGCTATGCATGTTGAAAGTTTTGTGTGATGCAACACATCTATATTAGATCTTTATAGGGCTAGCAGTGAAAGTGTTGACGTATAAGTGTGTTTATTTTAGATTGCCATTGCTAAACCCCATTTTTACCTTATTAAGGCTATTCTTGCCTAATATGAGTTCCATTTCAATTATGTTACAAGTTTGTTTGTTTTCTTTGTTTGCTATTTATAAGCTTTTATTGTAAAGGCATGTACAAATCACGGGAAGAGTTCCGAATATCATCTCCAAAAATTAAGATATCATCCCCACCATCTGGAATGTAGCGGTTCTCCACAGTGCGGTTTTCAAGGAGTGCTTTCTTCAATGAACTACAAAGCTGGTGAAATAAGCTTCCTTGTGCAGTGTTTCCAAGACAATATGACATGGTTACCTTCAAAAACGCGCGTACACCTTCCTTAAAGGCCAGCAACACTCCTGTGATTCCTCTGGTGTTGCAAGAGAATCTGGGTAGTGCTCACTTAACATCAGGTGACACTTACGCTCATTTGTCTTCCTTTTCCATAAAAAAAATGTACACAGTCGAATTTATTATATTCTTTATGATTACAGAAATTTCATTACAACACTGCAACATGTAGATGAGGGAATCAAAAACATAGAAGAATTAATAAGGGATTTCTATAACAATGATGGGAAAACAACATTTCTAATGACTTCTGATCATGGGATGACTGATTGGGGTATTAAAAACTAATTCTAAATAAATTTCACACATACTGAAACAATATCCACATGTACTACCTATGTCTGTTTGAGGTGAAACTATAACTCCTAATTTCTAGCTAATTGCTAATGCCTATCAGACCTATGAGACACACTCAATGGTTAAAAGTAGTCTAGATGTGCCCTCTCATTGACATTACCATTAAGTATGTACTACTGTACGGACCGTACAGCAGTCCACACACCTTACTCGGGTGTGGCTTTGATATTCACACAGCGTGAACAAATACAGAGGGGCTCTAACAATATGAGAATTGAAAACAAAGTGTGAACCTGGGAGATAAATAACAATTCAGTAGTTAAATAAGTAATACTATTGTAATCAATTTATCATAATATATTGGATGCATTAACCTTTAGAGCTTGAATTAGACAGCAATTTACTGTTTCAGTGCAGCAAACTTTAGTTTAATCTTAACAAAACAGAGGATTTTCTTTTTTTATGAAAGTAAGGGATGAGACACGCAGGATGCTCAGCTGATTGATACACCCTACCCATTACAATGCAATGCCACCCAGGATTCTTGAACAACCCAAAAATTTTGAGTGGCACACTGCACTCGTCACCTTGAGACATACAATGTTAAGTCTCATTTGCCCAGTAATTGCTGTGGCACCCTTCAGACCGAAACACAATAATGTTTATACATTACTGCTCCACGGCAGAAATAGGCGCCGTTGTGGTACCCATAATCTAACCGGCATCCTGTGCAAAGGAGCCTCTCACTGGATTAGCTTCTCTGTATTATGTTAGTTTTAATAGTTTTTAATTTATTTAAAACATCCATCTTTATTGCCTACAGCTTTGCTTTACATCAGTCAACTCTGATTGACTGGTTCTGCTTAGGCCACTATCAATTGTATGGTATTGTAAGTAGGCTAAGCGGTTTTACTTTTGTATGAATAATAATAAATATACTTCTATTCTGCTAGTCCACAATTCATCATATATATATATATATCTAATATATAAAATTCTCATGTCGCGGTGTTTGTAGTTAAACTCCTTCGAAACGGCTTGACCGATTCTCATGAAATTTTGAGTGCATATTGGGCAGGTCTGAGAATCGGACAACATCTATTTTTCATCCCCCTAAATGTTAAGGGTGGTCCATGCCAATTTTTATTTTTTTGACATTTTTCTTTAAATTTGTTTGATTATGAGTCAGCATTAAAAAAGTCATTTTCACCCATCTACGATCTACAGTTACTTTTGTATTGCGATTTTAATATCGGCAATACAACGTTCAGCTAGTGTATATATATATATATAAAGCAACATAAAACAACTATAAAGCAACATATATATATATATATATATTTGCTTTATAGTTTTCTTTCTTGTTAATTACATCAAACTAATTTTTAATTGCCATTACTTTAACACACCATTTTGTTTTACATATAAATGAATATATAAATTATTACTATTAATGCACTGCAAATTTTTTACAAAATATTGAAAGTATATAAATTGATAAGGCATAAAATTATGTTCTAGGCTCACATGGAACCGGAGATGATCATGAAACTAAAACACCATATGTGCTGTGGGGTGCAGGTGTAAAACAAGTTGAAAGTGATGAAAAACATTTTGATGTTGAAACCAACTCAATGATTTTGGAGCACAGATATGACTTGAATCAAGCAGACCTTACCCCATTGATGGCATCATTTCTCTCAATACCTGTTCCTGTAAACTCAATAGTAATTATTTCATTATATTTAGGTAACTTTGATGTTTAAACTAATATTTCAAAATTTTATAAGTATTAGAGTCCTTACAGGGGTGAGTTTTAAAAATACACAAGTTTTGTCAAAAGTGGCTCTTTGTATATTCTTACAATGGTGCCTCTCACCATGGCACATCTTAATTAATGAGATCCTGGCCTATAAGCATATACATCTAAGTACCATTTTGCTTCAAACTTTGCTCTTGAAGACCATGGAGACATACCACAAACCATACCACTGTGTCAGAGCTCAATGATATACATAAATATAAAATAATGTGAGTTTTGTTTTCCTAAACAATTTGTTATATTTTTAAAGTGATAATCCTCACTTCACTTATACAAATTTTATTTGTATATTAATCCTCATGACCTCTTGCGTTCCATGCCAGTGCTCTCCCAACTGAGCTAACCGTTCAAGTGACACATGTCATAAAATCTTGTATGCTTTGTTCAACTCTAAGTTGACTGTTTCAAGTGGTATTCCTCCTTTTTCTTTCATACAATACACTTATATTAAGTACTAGCTGACCCGAAAGACGTTGTTCTGTATATAATAAATAAAATAATGTTTTTATATGAATTTGTCAATAATATATCATAACATCAAAAATAACTTCGTAAAATATGCACCCTGCTGTCGTAATGAAAGTGTTTCACAGCAGAACTGTCAAACCGTGCGTCAATAAATTCTCTCATAGAAATTATGTATGGACACATCAAATGAAAAACAAATTTGTCGTTTTTTATTTAATTTAGCAGCATTTTCTTATTTATTCACCTTTTAAACCTTCTCTGGACTTCCACACATAATTCAAGACCAAAATTAGCCAAATCGGTCCAGCCGTGCTCGAGTTTTAGCGAGACTTACGAACAGCAACTCATTTTTATATATATAGATTTCTAAAATATGATTATATTCTGTTGATTGAGAGTAAATCTGATAAAACACATCTAGTGATTTTACTATATGGTAGTAAATATCAATGTTTTGTATAAAGTGAACACATATATAACATGGAAGCAGTCTTGTCATACTATCTACCGTTGAATTCACAGTTCACAATACAGTAAACTATCACTGCATAATAAAAAGAGTAAATTACGGTAACCAAGGGTAACTGGTTCGCGTGCTTAACATTGTCAATGTTTGTCAGATTTGTGGACAATGTATGCGTTATGACATATTAGATCTATAAATATTAGATAGATTAGTGTATACCATCTAAAAAAAGGCGTATATTTTTCAAAAAGGTCGGCAACGCTACTGTGATTCTTCTGGTGCTACAGGAGAATATGGCCGACGTTGATTTTAGAGTATTTAATTTTTAAATAATAAATGAATTGTCAATAATAAATTAACTGTCATCAAAAATTTAAATAAAACACCAAACAAATACACACAAAACTTACAAACAAAATTGATATGGTTAAGAAGAAAAATGTAGAGAAAGTTATTGTTACAACACTGAATATAATTTGATATTTGAAATATTTAAATGACTCACTTTATTATTACAAGCATATAATTTGTATCCCGTATTATAATGGATAATGGAAATCGTAAGTAAATTTAGTTTTTGGCGAGATCAGTATATGAAGCAGTTTCTTTTTGCTCTTGAAAAACTAATGCTGTGTGTTTTTCTAAGGAATTTAGTATGTAATTGAACGAAATCGTATTGGCATCGAGCCAAATAAATACTCCTGATACAAATTGGTACAGCGCTTTTAGAAAGCAAACGTGAATTTCTTATTGTATTTTTTTTTTATATAAGAGGGGGCAAACGGGCAAGAGGCTCACGGGATGGGGAGAGGCGAGGCAACCGCCCATGGACATCCGCAACATCAGGTGTGTCAAGAAATGCGTTGCCGGCCTTTAAGGTATGCTTTTTTCTTGAAGATCCCTAAGTCGTATCTGTTCGGGAAAACCGCAGCCGGTAATTGATTCCACAAAGTGGAATTCTTATTGTATTAATACCAATCCTTATTTTTAAATTGGAGTGATCACATTTAAGATGTCTGGTTAGGTATCATTACTAATCATTTCCATGTTTCTAATTGAAAAGCTTTTATCCATAATTTTTACGATTCCTGTCCTGTAGGAATCGAAATTAAAAAGATCGTGAAATAAGAAAGGACTACGGACCTAAAGGCTAGTGAACTTTCCTAAAAACAAATAAACACAGTGGAATACAATCCCACAAAAACGCAAAATTAATACCAAATCGGTTAGTTACTAAATAAATATTTTAGTTTTGTAACAAAAAGTTAGTAAAATGTGCTACTACCTATAGTATGCATAATGCCATCCCACAAATAAAATACATTTTATTGTATTTTTAAGTAATTCGTCTACTTACACGTGAAGATTGATTCAATTCCCCTTAGAACGACGATTCGTTTAATTTATGCACCACCAGTGGGAGGCTCCTTTGCACAGGAAGCCGGCTAGATTATGGGTACCACAACTGCGCCTATTTCTGCCGTGAAGCAGTGATGTGTAAACATTACTGTTTATCGGTCTGAAGGGCGCCGTAGCTAGTGAAATTACTGGGCAAATGAGACTAAACATCTTATGTCTCAGAATTGCTCAGAATTTTTGCTCAGGCTTATCAAGAATCCTGAGCGGTACTGCATTGTAATGATAAGGCGTATCAATTACCATCAGCTGAACGTCCTGCTCGTCTCGTCCCTTATTTTCATTAAAAAAAAAAACACTTTATAACACATGAAGGTATTTTAAATCCTTATTTTATCTGTTTTTAAAATTCCGTCCGACCAGGAAACGATCGTACTGTAGTGCGTGAATCCTCCCTCACACGCGGGATCGTTGTACAATCAAACAATCTATTAGTCTCCAATGGATTATATTCATTTTATAACTTAATACATCATATTATATTTTATATTGGGCCGAAGGCCGACCGTTCTTTATTTACTTCATGATCTAATCTGACTTATTCGATTGTCCTCTCATCCGCGTCAATATTTTAAATTATAAAAGAATATTCTATTCTTTAGCTTGACAGCCAACCATAGAACAATGAGTTCTTATATGCGGATAAGAACTCCTTGTTAAAGTACTCACTCGCCTAACTGAACTGATCCGCATGCCGGGACAGTTTGTAAGCCCTGCCCACTATAGTTTTAGTTCCGTTATTTTGAAGTATTATATAATTTTTTTACAGGGTCAACTAAAGCCGGATCTTCTCGACACTTCAAAAGAAAATAAAGCGAAGGCAGTTTACAGTAACAGCAGACAACTGTTAGCTCAATACAATAGGAAGAGACTTGAAATTGAAGCTAATGCCATCAAAGCTCTCTACAAACCATATGGACCACTTAATAGCAGGAAAGTGGAGGAATTAATACAATTTACTGAAAGACTTTTGGAAAAAGAAGATTATGATAGTCTTATGGACTTTTCCTATGAAATAATGAATTTAAGTTTATCAGGACTTGAATATTACCACAACTATTACCAGAAACCACTTTTGTTGACTACGACATTATCGTTTTTGGGCTGGATAACTTATTTACTGAAGGTACTCTTGGATCAGACCATGTATGCCCAAGTCAATGTTTCAAACAGAAAACACAAAACAAGGACACATTTAAATAAGACACCAGGAAATATTATTCTCTGTATATTATTAGGCATAGGCATAATCTTTACCTATTTAATATATGGTGAGTTTTTATTTATATTTCAAGCCATTTTTATATGTAAACAAGCTGACCTAGCAAACGTTGTATTGCCGATATTAAAATCGCGATACAAAAGTAACTGTTGATCGTAGATGGGTGAAAATTTGAAGTTTTATGTATTTTTTAATGCTGACTCATAATCATATTTAAAAAAAAAATACGTGTGGTGGGGTGGGTGGTCACCCATAACATATAGGGGGATGAAAAATAGAAGTTGCCCAGTTCTCAGACCTACCCAATATGCACTCAAAATTTCATGAGAATCTGTCAAGCCGTTTCGGAGGAGTTCAAAGTTTAACACGATGACACGAGAATTTTATATATTAGATAATAATGCAGCAACTGTTTTGGCTGTGTAGAATAATATTTAATTAAGGGTTCAATATTAGAGCTTAGTAACTTAGTTTACTACTGCCTACATGGATAGTTGGAGTCAAATCAGTCTGAGTATCTACCATATGTTCGGAAAAGTAGAGCTCGGGAGAAAAAAATACAAGAAACTCAACGGTGACTCTTTTCAATAATATATTTTACAATGGCTGTGATATACATAACAAATGAGTTTGTAAGGTGGTGCATATATTTTGAATTTTATTTAAAGTTAAAAGCATTTTTAATTTAATTTTATACCTATTTCAAGTAATCAAGAATAAACTATAAATTATTGTACTTTAGATACCTTTAGAGCTTGAATTAATTGTTTGTGTAAAGGTGCTTCGTGAACATGATGGTCGTGATTACCATCATACTTAGTAACCATATCCAAGAATAAAATATCATGCAATCTGACCCAAGAGGGCCTCAACTGTCATATACAAAATACCTAAAGATATGTCACTTATAGTGGCAGATGTAACATTTAATTTTGGGTCTCCTGTTGTTAAGTGATCACCGCCGCCCACAATATCTTGCAACACCAGAGGAATCACAGGAGCGTTGCCGGCCTTTAAGGAAGGTGTACGCGCTTTTTTTTTGAAGGTACCCATGTCGTATCGTCCCGGAAACACCGCACAAGGAAGTTCATTCCACAGCTTTGTAGTACGTGGAAGAAAGCTCCTTGAAAACCGCATTGTGGAGGACACATCCAGTTGGTGAGGATGATATCCTAACTTGTGGCGTGTCGGGCGAAGGTGGAAGTGTATTATTTGAATGCCTGTTTATTGAGATGTTAATAAGTATCAAATTTCATTTCAGAGCAGAATTTACCAACACAATATTATATCTATTTCTTAATGCCCCTGCTCCTGTGGTATTATGCTTTGACACCAATTGAATTATGGATTGAGACATTATCAATGCTCCGGCGAAAGAAAAGAATCATTTTATTGATTGTTGAAGTATTGTGTTATGTTATTGGTTGCATCGCTTTGGTAAGTAAAAAATTATGTATCAATATTAGAAACCCCACATTTATAACTACAGTGGGTTGTGTTATTATAACTTTCACTA
This sequence comes from Leptidea juvernica, assembly GCA_949711755.1. Classification (NCBI taxonomy): domain Eukaryota; kingdom Metazoa; phylum Arthropoda; class Insecta; order Lepidoptera; family Pieridae; genus Leptidea; species Leptidea juvernica. The sequence continues at coordinate 5,065,790 of CATIXQ010000036.1, read as the reverse complement.
AGTATCTATAATAAGTGGCAGCCAGTAGAGCAAGAGATGAGGTTGCTTTAGGTGCCAGGTAGCAAAGGTCGTCGAAAGAGAAAAATCATTTCGAGTCAAGTTCACTAAGAATTCTTGCCTCATTAGTAATATCCACGAGGGTGTAGATTGCAGGCACGAGGCGAAGTCAAACATAATTAATATATATTTCATAAATTGGATGTCTTTCTGAAAGTCTTTCAAGATTGTTTTAGTGTGTCCTAACCCGTCACTGGCTAAGCTACCACAAAGCGCGTGGCGCACATGCCCGTCTTAAGCCGCCGCGCGTTACCGACGCCAATTTCAACGGGCTCGTGTTACAATAAAATTTATTGCTTTTGAAGTGTTTCGGCTTGTTTATAAAAACGAACGTCAATGCTTTTGTTATTAAACAAACTAGCGCTTTGTTAGATTACATAAACAATAGATACTGCGTAATTTAAACAAATTTCGTTTAAAGTAGGGCTGTCATGCAAAACGGCTGACCGCATTTTGACGGCTTGTCGAATTTACACAGATAAAGTTTTAAAATTAAATATTCTTACTTTTATAGTCTGTTAAATTACCTTTCTTGTGGTATATCGTGTAGCTTGTCTTACTCTGTGTATATTTAACGTATAAATATCTGCTACCGTTGTGTGCCAAGAAGACGTACGACGTCTGGTTTGGCACCTCGCGGGCTAAATTTGTATCTGAAACCATTTCAAAACAACAAATTGCGAATAATGTTGCATCACTTAATTTGGTTATCAACAAGGAGCACTGTTCACATCTGATGGTATTAAATCACCCCGTTCCATAACTACAGTAATAATGTCGAAGTCAAATAAACTTTATATTCAATTAGGCTTAAATTAAGCGCTTTTGAATTTGAACTGCAAATATTTCTTTTAAATAACTGACTTTACCATATTATGTTCGTAAAAAGTTGAGCTCGAGAAGAACATACAAGAAACTCAACAGCCACTCTTTTCAATCAAATAGAGTATTTTACAATGGCTGTAATGGCATAAAAAATTTAAAGTTTTAGTAATAAATAATTAATCGTTTATTGGATGCATCAACCTGTAAGAGCTTGAATTCATTATATCACAAGAAAGGTAATTTAACAGACTATAAAAGTAAAAATATTTAATTTTAAAACTTTATCTGTGTAAAATACGACAAGCCGTCAAAATGCGGTCAGCCGTAAAAATTATCTGTAGCAGTCGATTTTAAAATTCTTTTTTGTATTATCTATGATATTTTAGAAACTATTCTATTACTAATTAGTAACTTTGGAGTATGTTTTAGTTATAAAAAAATTACTACATTCATTAGAATCGAAATGTAATCTGTAGGTAAATCTAAAAAATCATAAAAAATGCATGACAGCCCTACTTTAAACGAAATTTGTTTAAATTACGCAGTATCTATTGTTTATGTAATCTAACAAAGCGCTAATTTGTTTCATAACAAAATCAATGACGTTCGTTTTTATAAACAAGCCGAAACACTTCAAAAGCAATTAATTTTATTGTAACACGAGCCCGTTGACCTTGGCGTCGGTAACGTGCGGCGGCTTAAGACGGGCATGGGCGCCACGCGCTTTGTGGCAGCTTAGCCACTGACGGGTTATCGTGTAGTAATTCATGGTCTGTCACAATTAGTAATTGCATCCAACAAATACAATGTGTTGCGAATTGAGTTCTTTCACTGAGTTGATTATTAAGTCGATTGACAACCTGAAGCCGAAAAGTTTGTGAACAGCGTTTTGTTGCCCAGTTGCATTTTAATAATTAAACTTTATTTTTTCTTGTATTTTTTTTATTAAAATAATAATTATTTTTAGGCCCTTTCATTTTCCTATAGGTGGATGCTCAGCATACCACTTCTAGGCATGAGTGTATGGCCAATGCTATCATCAGCCAAAAGATTGTTACCCAACTATGTGTGTGTTGCCTGGCCGGCCGGATGTGCGGCGCTGAGCATTTTTTCATTCATGCCAGTAGTTGGAAAGGATGTTTTTATTGAACTTGTGTAAGTAGATCTTAACTCAATAAGTACAAATTAAATTTGTAACCAAAACTTATGAACGATGCGGGACATGAACCCGCGGCCTCTTGGGCTCCGCCCGAGCGCTCTCTCAACAGAGGCAACCGTTCGAGTATGCATGGGTCGTAAATTTTGGTAAATCTTGTTCAACTCTCAGGTTGTGGCTCCATCTTCATGTGTACGCGCCGGTCCTCGACACTAAACTATGCGAAACATATCGGCACAAGGTTGCTATTCCACGCCGGCATTCTATGCGAGTGTGGTAATGATCTGCACGAGTCGGACCCGTGCGTGCTGACGTCATTAGGCGGCAGCGTGACTCTCCAACTTCTAAAAGCCCTTAGTCGCTTCTTACGAAGCACACCACTTCTCCATTACACCTCTTTCTCCGAAGATAAATGTAGTTGGGCTCGACGAATAGAAGTGTCCCAAATTATGAAGAATAGATGTGCTGTCTTCTACTTGCGGTGGGATAGTACCTACTTACATACTATTCACAACGTAACATCTATCATTGGTGGTAGGCGCGCCTTGGTTAGTAGACTTGGTATATTTTATATGATATACAATATCCTTAAGTCCTATTCGAACATAGTCGTTCATATCGTATTATATATTCCTATAGTAGTTAAAAAGCTTCTCGTCAAGGCCTGATCTCGTCGCGATTTATATAAAACGCTCCTATGATCTATCATCGTAAGCAAAATTTGGTGTTGAAACCATAGTGCTTGTTCACGTTGACTCGTGGACGCGGTCACGAAATATTAAAAAACACAGCATCATACGCAAGTGTTTACGTACAAAACGCAGGTACGGCGAAAGGACCGGGCAAGCTAGCAACTGGCCCGTGCGGCGCGCTCGTCGTTATAACAAACTTTTGACGTTGTCGGGTCGCGCAGTTCAACTAGCTAAAAACTTGTCTCTAGAAACGATAGCATGTTTTCATATATTTATTATCATGTCGTTCAATACACAAGAGTTGATCAGTGCTTCCATTATTTACAAACCTCTGACAACACGTCACACACGCTCAAACGTCTGGCGGCCAATGAGAAAACGAGCTTACCGCGTCCACCGCGCCTGCACCCAATACCGCGCACGCGGATTTCTACGTGAATAAGCACATAGACTAACAATATACTTCGTACAGATAAACAATAAGCGTGCAAAAGAGAAGAACATCCCTTAGTTATTTATGCAACTGTTGTGGAATAAGGGTTATTACAACACGAATGTGTTGTACTCGGCTTCGCCTCGTTTGATAATAGTATCACTTGATTTTTTTAATACCTAATTATCAACAGTTGCATACAAGACTTTATCTACACCCATAATATGAATCCTCTATAAAAGATTCTAAAACAGTTAGCTTACTGCTAACATTCAAAAAGCCAGCCTAGTAACCATTACATCATTCAAACGAGTGTTGTAATGTTGTACTGAATTTCATTACAACACTCGTTTGGATGATGTAATGGTTTTTTGGACATTGGAAATTTTAATGTTGGCAATGAGCTAACTGTTTTAGAATCTATAATAGAGGATTTAAAGCGTGGGTGTAGATAGAACGGATTTACAGCAATTGCTATTGTTACTATAACCTATCTTGATTGACAGGTCGTAAACAGTCAAGCTAGGCATTAGTTCCTTAGTATTTTGAATATTAAACCATTAGTAAACATTGACAAATCAATGTTGAACATGCATCATCGTGCTTTCAGGACATTTTTCTCAGTCTATGGTCGGTTCTATAATCTATTGCATGGTATCTGTTATTTTATTAATACCAAAACTGTTTGTTTGATATGCGTTTATTAATATGTTTATTTTCGGCATAGATATGCTGCTGGATTTATATGGTTGCTTGTTAAGATATACTATGTTTGGTTCATTATGAGTGGTAATTACGAGAGTACAGTTAATATAAGGGAGATTATCGTAAGCGTGCTACAAATGATACTCCTGACATTATCGCTGCAGATAATATTCGTGCAGTCCAAACGATTTGAGAATGGTTCACCTATTTCACAACTTCTCCAGACTGCTTGTTGGTGCTTTACGGGTTGGTAAAACTAATCTATTTATATATTCAATTATAAGAGCGCTTTCGCACTACGTCCGATCAGAGTCCGATCCATACCCGTGAAAATATGGTCTTGAGTAGTCGTGTGTTTTGTTGCAAAATATTATCCTTTATGTGATGTAAAATAAAATCGAAAGTACTCATTCGGTAGTAATTGTAAAATTAGTATTGACGTAACACTGCGTGGTGATTGTAAACAACTCTGTTTAAACGTCGGTCCACCAAGAGAAGGGTGCACCCAGAATTCTTTACTTCTTCTGCGCCTTCATACGTACATTAGCATTGGTAGAAGTTGACGCCGACTGATACGATTGCATGCTCTGTGTGTGTGTAAAATAGCCGTATGCCAAAAAGTGACCCCTGTATTACTCGGATTTGGATCAGAGATCGGACTAGTGCGTAAGCAATACCCGAATTCAGTCCGAGAATTCTAGACCTGTATTCACGGGTCCGTACGGACTCTGATCGGACGTAGTGCGAAAGCCCTCTAAGGAAGAAATATTCATGGGACATAAGTAATGTTATGTTGGTGTTTAATGAGCTTTTTATGATAGAATTATACTTAGGTATACTTGGCAACATCGATTAGTTAAATCTCGCATAATGATACGCAATCGCGGTTCTATGAATGCTATCGCTCATCCATTTCTGTTATTTTTCTCTTCTACTCAACATAACGAGGAATGCATGTCTCTTGAGATTCGATATATACCTAACTATATGTACTTACATATTGTGTTTCAATTTATTGAAATTGCATATTTTTTCAGTGATACTTTCAGTGTTGCCACTACTGTATTCTACAAATATAACCAATCGTCTCCATGGAATCTTCTCTTCAATAGTCAATTTCTACTTGTTATTATCTGTGTCCCATGAAGGATTGTTTATGGTTACTTTGCTTTTGAACATACTCTGTTGGATGTACATTGAATTCAAACTCTTAGGCCTGGGAAACAGAAAGGTACTGTTACTTTTATCTTGGTGTTTATTTTGTGCGGCCTTTTATAGTGCAGTGTCTCTTTGATGTCGAATTAAAAAAAGAAATAAGATTTATTTTTATACCAAAATATGTATTATTAATAAAGAAAAAAAAAACAAAAAAACTAACATTGTAGGACGAGATACGATCAAAAATTAGCAATTCATATCTATGCTGTTTTATACGAGGGTAACACTAAATTTTTTTGCAACAGGCCGAATAATTATTATTGCCTGTGTCGTGTCAGCATGAATTTAACGTAAGAAAGTTTTCGTGCACATATTTTTATGACTTTCGATGTCATTTTACGGCCGTTTTCAATAACGTATCTCTAGTTACGGATACATTGCTGTCACCGTTTAATGACAAGATCTTATCTATCCATACTTATGTCCAATATAGTTATAGTCCAATGTGTTATGTCGATAGGTTATTGAAATATAAGTAAACATAAAAGGGTAGATTTGTCTACCTCTAGTAAGTTAAACTAGAACCAACTATGGTAAAAATAATATAACATTTGCAGGAGCACAGCTATACAATAAGCTTCCGAAAACTGTTAGAGAAGCGACTTCGCTCAACATCTTCAAAAAAAGGCTGCTTTATCATTTACAAAGCAATGAATAAAAACATCTTATCATAATAAAAATTAACTATATCTTGTAACTTGGACCACCGCCTTAAAAAGCCGGAAAGCAGCAATGAACAAATTCGCCTCTCACTCACTGATTTTATGTTCTCATGTAAGTGACGACAGTCTTAATGAGAAATTAAAGTTCTTTAAACCGAGAAACTAAGGATAGATAGGTTATTGAAAACGGCCGTAAGTCGACAAGAAAGCTATGATAGACTACGAATGAACTTTGACGGTGAAAAACCATCTCAAATTAAACTGGCAAAGTGCTTTTCTGAGTGCTTCCATTGCATGCAGCAACGATGTATTGATGTGAATGGATACTATTTTGAAAAGATTTTTAATACTAATAACTTGCTAGTTTAATCAGTTTTTGATTTTTTAAGAACTTTCAGTTTGACCCTCGTATTCGTATTCATTTTTTACTCTTGTAGTATATGTCTGCCTATTATGTTACGAGTTGCGGTTTGTGGTGTCTAATGCCACAACACGAGTTTGCAACTTTTATTACTTCGCTGACAATTAACAGAAAATATTGTGACAAATCTTGCATTTTTAAAGGTCGAGATAGAGTTACCCCCTTATTCATAATGGTCCGCTAACTTTAAACAGCCGCTTAGGAGTTATTTTTCTCATTCTGTCTTAGGTCAATAGAAGAAGACAGAGTGAGAATTAGCAATGCTTTAAGTAAGCAGACTATTATGAATAAGGGGGTTAGTATTTAGCGGCAGAACAAGAGTTTCACAAGTGGGAGGCTCCTTTGCACCGTATGCCTAGATTATGGGTACCATAACGGCGCCTATTTCAACTGTGAAGCAGTAATGTGTAAGCATTATTGTGTCTCGCTTTGAACGGCGCCGTAGCTAGTGAAATTACTGGGCAAATGAGACTTACATCTAATGTCTCAAGGTGACGAGCGCAGTTGTGGTGCCGCTCAGAATTAATGGGTTTTTCAATCATCTTGAGCGGCACTGCATTGTAATGGCCTGCCCATGCCTCTTCCCTTATTTTAATAAAAAAAAGAGTTAACCCACAAAGTAGAGTTAATGACGGACGAACAAAACATACAGATATCTTATCATAGTATACAAGTGTTGAAATATAGTGTTCCACACGCTTATATTGAATATTCTTTACAGATCACAGATTGCGACTTTGATTTGGATGAAACTGTAAAATCAAAACACATCACGCCTTTTGAAAGAAGTATAAGCGGCCATGACTTTAGAAGAGCTTTCTTTTTTGTATCCTTTTTTTTAATGTATTATATTGTATATATTATAACTAGATATAACAATAGGTAGGTATAAGTTAGGTAATAATAGGTCGTAAGTCGTTCATATTTCATCTGATCCCAAAAATTATTAATAACTATGGTAGGTAATTTTTAAATTTAAAGATGGCGTTGATGTGTGTATAATATTTGATAGTTTAGTCGAGAAGATTAAGTAAAACCGTCAGTCTTATCTTCCAGCATAGAGACTACTCAATAGAAGGGCTATCGTATTAGCAGTATTGCAATTAACTTGCCCAAAATATCTAAATTGTCTCGAGTGTAATTGAGAATTGGGAGATAGTTACGTGTAAGGTAAGCTAAGTAGTAAATACCGTGAAAAATGACGTTTGCTTATTTTTTCCGCACCGAAATGTATTATGAATCCACCGCAGCTTTTTTAGCAGCCGATTTGAGTTCAATAAACTTCTAAAATATCTTACATGTTCTAGCTCTGTTATCAACTTTAAAGTCCTTAAATTTACTGTTTGAATATCGTACGAATCTCTTCGGGTCTGTCGATTTGTGCTAAATGAAATAATTATTCTTAACTCTCATTCAGATGTTGTATGTCATTTTAGCATATTTTGGCACAGGCAACATAGCGTCGCTAAATTCGTTTGAAGTGAGATGGGTGTTATGTTTTACCACTTCGTTCCAGCCATTTGTTATAACTGCTTTGATATTACTCAAAACTTTATCGCCCCTACTTGCAGTGGGCTGTTGCTTCAGAGCAATACAAAAATTAACAAAGGTAAAGTTCAACTTAGAATGAATGAATGAATGAATTACCCATTAATTGTTTCTTACATTATAGTATTAATACTCATACCTATTTTAAATATAATACTGAGTGACTGTCTATTGCTATAGTGCTACCCTTATTTGTCACTAGAATTCTAATGTTTCTTCGTAACTTACAGATGAGTTAAACAAAATTCATGGTCGATATAATGTTCAACAACCATTTAAAACGTAGACATGATTTTATGTTTCTTTGTAGGTTAAATAAGTGAAAGCCTAGCCTTCCGAAATCGGCAAGTGCCCCAGGGCACTAGATTTTTCAGATACACTATAATCGAAAGTGCCGTACGGCACACTACGCCCTGACCTATATTTTGTCTATAATATGGTTTATTTTGCATGGTCTTATAGCTTGTTTCAATAGCTTTCTGATACATTCACTCAAATCATCCTATTTCTCATTCTTCATCTTCATCTAAGACATATCGCAGCGCGGGTCACTTGCCGATTTCGGAAGGCTAGAGGCTTTTCAACTCCGAAGAGCCTTAACATCTTCTACGAATACTATTTTAATTCACAGTAATTATAAATATTTTCTCTTTTTACAGGCACCAATGGGATATCTTAATATAATGGTGTTAATTTATTCCAACATAATGGGCCTGCAGTTGTTGTATTACGTAAAAAATACTGGCAGTTGGTTGGAAATAGGAACCTCAATATCATTGTATGTGATCGTGCAAGTTCTCACACTGTTTATAGTTATTATCAACCAAATAGCCAAGATATTGACTGAGTTTGACGCATTTCATTTGAGCTGCAGACTGTTTAGTAATAAGAAGAAAGAAGTATGAAATATGAATGAAGTATATTCCTCATGTTTTAAATTTTAATAAAAATGTTGATTATTTGCCATTTTTTTATTTGTCGCGGTATATAACTAAACATTTCTACCTACTATAGGTACATCCTGTAAAGAATTGCTTTTTTACAAAATGCCTAATATTATATGATTCATTCATTCATCATATAACACGCAGTTCTCACCTGTCAGACTTATTTGAATTGACTGTCAAGGTCATGTCTGCTGTCGTAACTGCTTTCTTCAGACACGTATCGAGGTAAGTCTGCTGGTCCAGAGAGCGTCTTGTCATCCAGGGTAAAGTGGAAGGCATTGGACCGTGCAGAGCGTCACCGATGGACCGACACGACCAACTCTATTCTGCTACGGGCGGCCCGACCACGAGTACCTACTTTATAATCTGTGACATGAGGCCAGTGCGTATGAATCCTTCGGCTAATGTAGAATCGCCACAATTTGTAAAAAAATATTATTTTATTTTTGTTTGACAACATAAAATTACATAGAAATAGAAATAATTACAAAATTATACACTACTCGCTTGTGTATACGACTGTCGCGCCTGCGCACGTCTCATTTAACGGTTTTATTCCACAGACTTTTTCTTACGGTTTTACTATCACATTTTTTTCAGTTCGGTCCCGCAGCAAAATCCCTTTCTCCTCCAAGCCTGCCGTAAGGAACTTCGTTCCAATATATTTGCGATGGTTTACAGACCTAAGCACGATTTTTTGTAATCTAAAACCAATTATAGACCAGTGCCACAGTAGACACCAGTACGGAAACTACCTACAAACGTTCGAAATGACACATTCACACAAACATGCGCATTTAACGAGGCCCCTAAGCGGTTCGCGGTCAAGACGAGTCGAGTGTCACGTTGTTATTTGTTTCCGCGATCTTTTTAAAAATGCCAGCGTATTGCGTGGTATGGCTATTTGAACTCAGCTCCATCATAACTCCACATTTCGTTTTTTAAACTATAAAGTAGTATAGTATAAGATTGATTTATTGTTATATTATTATTATAATTAGTAGGTATTCGAATTATTCCATTTTTAAGTCCGTGAGATCGATTATACACTAAGATGACGGCTGCAATTATCAATTTTTATTATGAGTGTGACTTAATGGTTTTCTAGGATGTTATTTTTTATATTTATTTATTTTGGACAAAAATACTTACCTACATGTGTTTTGTCATGGATTTCGTGGGTGTTGAAACCAATACCAGCTAGTGCTGCCAAAATGAAAATTTAAGATGGCGGCTGCAAAAAATTATCAACTTTTTCATCACGCGCGTCGTATACATAAAAATTCACACTTTTTACTTGTTTACGCTCCGCAACGCCCCATAAGGAACTTCGTTCCAAATCTATCCTTTTTTAAAGTCGGTTAGAGAATAACCTGACAACCCTGTTGCTTCAATTGAGTGTACGCACATGTAGGTAAGTATTTTATTAACAAGGCTTAGTTTCCATACTGATACATATGTCTACTGTGCCAGTGCTAAAGCCTTTCAAAATGATAAAAAGTGAAAAAATAATAGTAGATTGAAACCTATTTTAAATGGAAAAGAATATAACAAAAATGAAAGGAAAAATAAATTACGGGCGATCTGAGGTCGAGAGGGGGGGGGGGGGTGATTTAGGGTAAAAACGGTTTATCTCGTTTTCTGGCAAAACTGCAAGTCCTATAGAAAAAAGTCAAATGGCAAAGTTGTAGGTAATAGGTATTCTTTTGGTTTCATTCTATTATTTTTTTTAATTATCGAGACTGGTCTATTAAGTGTATCTTTGATTAGGTAATTTACTTTCAAAAATTGCATGAGTTAACAAAAGACTAGGTAGATAGGTATCTATAAATGTGTGACCTAAAAAAAAGCCAATTTTCTGAACTACGCACTATATGGTAGGTATAGGAAAAGAGCACGCAATAAATATTAAATTAATTAAAGCAACCAATGTAAGATACCTTTATAAAATATACGAGGACATAGGATTCTCGTAGTTAATTTTTTTTAATTGTCCAATGGGTCCCTAGTCTGCAGTCTCATATAGATCCGTGAATAGGATATTAACTAAAGGTATTGAAAAACAAACGAGCGGACCTTTGAAAACGAAAACGTTGTTTTGAAAATTGGCATGTTGTTGGTATTGATCGCCCTGATAACAAATTTTGGAAAGAATATCTGATAAGTACACAAAAATAACCAATGTACCTACACACCTACTATATAGTAGTAGTAGTAGCGTTGCAAGGGTATACCCTTGCAACGCTCCTGCGGATCCTCAGGTGTTGCAAGAGTGTATCGGCGGCGGTGATCTCGTCCCATTAGGTGAACGTACACTCGTTTGTCATTCTTTTCCATAGAAAATCTAAATAAAGTCAAAATCAAAATATTTTATTGAAATAAAATCAAAAGACTGCTCGTCAACGTCAATCACAAAAAATACAATTCAGATACTTACATTCATATTAATTACATAAAAGTTTAAACATATTTTCAAAACAATGCAAACCAGTAAAACAACACAAGGCTGAACCATATAATCCATAAAAAACAACTAAGTATAATACTATTTAATTCCATATTGTAATATCGTTTACGTAATCTTCAATACTGTAATAAGCCTTCGACATAAGTCTGCGTTTAATAAAAGATTTAAATTTATTTATTGATAATTCAGATACACTTTATGGTAATTTATTGTAAAATTTAATAATATCGCATGCAAAAGAATTGTTTATTTTACAGAGCCTAGTAGGGGGCACTATAAGCTTGTAGTTATTTCTAGTGTTCAAATTATGTTTGTCGCTTATTTTACTGTATAAATTATAATGTTTATGTACGTGCAGGAGAAAAGACATACTCGGCGTTGACATACAGTATCCGTGAATCCCCATCCCGTTTTCCGTTCACTCTTTCGCGCTCGTCCTGTTGCATCAGCACGCTTGCAGTTTCATTAGGTACCGTTAGGGACATGTCGTGATATTTTCGTGCTATCACTACTTACTTTGTTTCTGAAGTTTTCATTGTAACGTGTTGACTTTTGTTGTTAATAGTTCTGGTGACACCACACGAGCATGTTGAAAGAATAAAATGACTTTTACACTTGTGGGCAAATGGAGACCCGAATTTGGGTTGTATAAGTACAGAGATAAGATGTATTTAGAACAAAACTCCACAATTATGCGGCCGTATTTGATGATCTCCAGTTTCTGCGGAGCCAATTTGCTTTGCCTTCAATATAACAACATTCAACAATCACTTAATAATTTCCATACTAAGTGGGGTACCTACCATAAGAGTGAATCTTCACTTTATCATCATATTATGTAATATGATGATAAAGAAGGTTTACTAAATGGTTAGAGCTCAAATCTGAGACTTCTTGGTGTTAAACCAGACATATCATTTTACCCCATCCCGTAACATTCCCAAGAGTTTTCTGATACCTACATGTATTTGCTCCAGTTTCTTGAAATAATTAAAACTAGCAAACAACTTAAATTAGACCATTAAATAATGATTTCATATAATTTTAACTTTACCAATGTAATTCAGATAAGTATTTATTATAAATTCAAACTTGACAGATCATAGAAGTGTTTTATAGAAAGGTAAAAATTTATAAATTAAATAAATAATTTTGGTAAAAGCTGTTACCTATTAGCTGATAGAAGAGGCTTTTATTTGCTTAAATACATAAATTGGTTAAATAACTTAGTTTACAATATTAATAAAATTACTAATACTTAAAATACTAACTATACTTTTCTCCATATTAATGTGAAATTATTTGCAGGCATTTCTACAGTATCAATGAGATGCAAATTATTATTTTCTCCAAGTTTTACCAGTTCACCAATATCACGAATACCCCATGAAGGATCTCCTGCTCTAAGTTTTTCATCGAAGTCTATATTACTTTGAGGAGTGATAACACCATCCCTACTTATAGGTCCATATATAATCATTAGAGCTTCCGGCTTTAAATGTTTACCAGCATTTTTGAATAAACTTATTGTACATTCAAACGGACTTATATGAATCATGTTACAAACATATAAGTAATCAATTGAATTTTCTGTAAATCCATAATCTGATAAATCATTTCTTATATCTATGACTTTTGGCAGCAAGATATTCTTTGTAGGACAATTATCAGCATAAAATAAAATACTTCCTAATACAGTTTCATCTACATCAGATGGCTGGAATATGACATTTGGAAAATTTGGTGCAAAATGTGCTAAATGCTGACCAGAACCAGAAGCTATTTCAAGAAATAATGTCTTTTCATCTTTTGTGCTTGTGTCTTCGTCATTTAAAATAAGCCTTTTTAGTACTTGTAATATTGGTCCTTTATTTCTTGAAGCTGCTGGATAGACCAACTTTTCTCCATCATACCTTTAAATTTAAAAAAGGTAATTAAGATATATTATTTTTTATTTATTATATACTAAACAATATCATCACTATTCTAATTATTCTTTCACTAAATAGGTGTACCTACACATTTCAAAATATATAGTTTCCTGTTAATCAGTCAGAAGAGAGGAACAATAATATTATTCTGTATGTACATAAATGTAACTAAGTATTGATTTTTAAATGCACTAAGAAAACTCAGTATTTATTATTATTATTAAGTAGGAGTATAAATCAAGCTTTCCGAAGGAGTAAGGAACAGCTTACCCATCAATACTTCGAAAATTGGCAGAAAAGTCTTTCTTTTCAGTCATTTCCTTTATACGGTTTGTCAACCGAAACAGGAAAAACGATGGGCGTGGATGAAAAATTTTTAAAATTGTAATATATTGTATAAATTGAGGTAAATACTTCACAATAATTCAATCTTTTACATGATTTTATTGATAATTGATTAGTCTAGGCAGTCTCACGAATCAAATCAAAATCAACTCATTTCTCAACAGTCAACTTCAAACTGAACAAAAACAACTTTATAGTTTATACACAAAGCTGAAATCTGAAACATGAAAGCTGAAATAGACACTTGAAAGCTCAAAATAAATCGACACTTGAAATAGCGATGTCGATCTGAGATCGATTATTCGGAGTATCGCTGATATCGA
>CATIXQ010000036.1:4954292-5051560 GCA_949711755.1 Leptidea juvernica | reverse complement strand
TTAAAGTTTAGATCGACTGAAGGACTTGCATCCATGTTCATGAAATAAAAAAAAACTTACAGTTTAATATTTACTATTTAATTTATTGAATTTACATCTAAATAATATTCTTTGATTTTCAATTTACTGTATGAACTCTTGAAATTATTAGAAATATATTATTGAATCAAAATGTCCCTTTTCGATACCAATTTTGTAATGGAATTATTTTTAGATGACAATGTTTCAAATATGAACAGGGCAGTTGTTGCAGCAGCTAATGTATTTTATGAAAACTACGAAAATATTTCATACATTGAGAACATATTTAGGAAAGAATGCAGAAGTAGAAAGAATGTATCTTTAATATCAAAAAACGTGGTATTTGAAAAGAGAAATATTCGTAACAAGAAACAGACCTATGAAGACTTCACTATAAAATATAGTGATACTTTTTATGTTACAAAATTCAAAATGCACAAAAAAACAATGCAGGTATAAAATCAAATTGGTACTTGTACAGTGTACTGTTTCAGATTATACCTACAATTTTTTTTCAATGTTATAGCTTCTCAAGTACTCAATTGAGCAGTTCATGTGATGGAATTAGGCTAAACAATTTCAAAAAAAATTCGTTTTTTTTATGGAAGACAAGTGAAATATTTCTTATATGCCGTAGAAGTAGGAGAAAATCCTACTAGGATAACTATGTCACCTGTACATTGAATAATTTGGTGTCATATAGCTTTTTATCTAATTTAAACTATAATTTTAGTTATCTGTAGGTACAATAATTATAATCTTATAATTCAAACAGAGTCAAATATTTGGTAATTTGGTGATTTTTCATTTTTCAAATAATTGTTATTCTTTTACAGTCGCTGCTAAACTATTTAAAGGATTTCTACACAAATGCTAGTCTGTCCGTAATTCCACTAAGTATAAAAGTTCACATCTTTATCTATCATCTCACAACTGATACTTCCCTGAGTGAAGTAAGTGAATATTTTGGCATCTCCAAGTCATCAGTTAGCTATATATTCCATGAGATTGCAACATTATTATCAGAACAGAGATTTAATTTCATTAACTGGCCATCTTTAGAAGAACAACATATTACAAGAGTTAAAGTGAACAGCAGATGTGGATTTCCTAATTGTGTTGGCTTCATAGATTCATCTCGCCTAAAAGTAGGTTCGAAACAAAATCAAGGGAACTCTAAAATAGTCTTGTTGCAAGCAGTATGTGATGAAAACCTAATGTTTTTCGATATCCATATAGGCGAAATAGGTAATACACATAAAAATAAAGTATTTAAGGACAGTCAATTGGGACATGAACTGAAAAACTTTATAGAGTTTGATAATCACATATTAGGCAGCACAGAATATAAACTAAGAAAAAACTTAATAACTCCATTTATTCCTGATGAACCATTGACCAATGACGAATTAAGATTTAATGAAATACACAGAAAGGCAAGTACACATATAGGACAAGCATTTGATTTACTTCGACAGAGATTTAAAAAGTTAAACAATATTACCTTGAACAAACCAGAAGCGGTGAAGAAATTGATAACTGCTGCATGTGTTTTACATAACTTCATCCTACTTCATGAAGGAAGTACAAATTTGAAAGAAGAATCTGTAAACATTGACGAAGGATTGTCTATTGACAGGAACCTTGTTCAAACAGCTGTTGAAAAACGTTTATTTCTTTGTAATTATATAAATTTCATGGAAGAATCAATTTAGTTGATTTTCAATTATTATAATATCTAATATTATTTACATATCTGTACTTAACTAAATTTTATTAGTCCGAGATCTCAAATCTAATTTTATGATAGGGATAATTTTTATATAGTAGCCTAGATTTATTATTTATTTTTTGTCTACTTATTATTATTGTGTAAAATTATTCTTACCAATAAATAATTTGTTTAAATGGTTTTAAAATTAAAACAACAATATTTAAATGTAGGAAAAGTTACATTAGTGTGTGGCAGTACCATTGTGTGGGTATAATATGTACCTATTATTCCTAAAAGCCCTACTTGACTGCATTAATAAGTTAGGGATAAAAATTTTGTAATACTTTTGGATTGGAATCAATTTGGAACGGATTTTTTATGTAAATAAATATGCAAGTATTGCTTCTTTAAACTGCGCTTATCTATATAAATAAAATGGTAGAGGATTTCATTTGTGTGCACATCAGGGAGAAAGTACGGGTTCATTTTATTGTGATATCTTTATTCTAATATACAAAATTCTTGTGTCATGGTGTTAAACTTTGAACTCCTCAGAAACGGCTTGACAGATTCTCATGAAATTTTGAGTGCATATTGGGTAGGTCTTAGAATCGGACAACATCTATTTTTCATCCCCCTAAATGTTAAGGGTCCACACGATTTTTTTTTTTAATTTTTTTTACATTTTTTTTTAAATTTGTTTGATTATGAGTCAGCATAAAAAAATACATACAACTTCAAATTTAAACCTATCTACGATCAACAGTTACTTTTGTATCGCAATTTTAATATCGGCAATACAACGTTTGCTGGGTCAGCTGGTTTAATATAAAGTTATTAAAGTTTTAAATTTTATTTTTATACTAACTCATTCATTATGTGTATGAGGAAGAAGTCGTGGGTATCAGCTAAATAGTACTTATTTAAACAAGCAATAGCATTAAGAATACTTTATACAGAGCTCTGAAAAATACTTCTAGACATTGTTATTGTGCGGTAATTGCCTGGTGAGAAACTTCCTATACCACAGGTATCAGCCAAACTGCACTAAGCTGATGTCACGTTGCTCTGGCATAGTATCACAAAGTTACCTACAATTTTTCTATATGAGTGTGGCTATAACAAAATGAATCCGAATTGCTAGACGCCCTGTCAAGAGGATGTATTTTGCTATATGTGACACAATGCAATTCAAATTCAAATATTTTTATTCAAAATCACATATGAACGTCAAAAACTACCACCCATTAAAAATAGACTGCCTCAGACCTGAGAAGAATGGGCGCAAGAGCTTTTTTTTTATAAAAAAATATGGATTACAATGTGATATCGTACAATAAACATATATAATTAAAGAGCCTGAGGGTGTTCGCTTTATTCCCAGTCCGTGGTGTCATTAAGAAAATTGTTAATGCTATAGGAACCTTTGCCACACAAACGTTTTTTAACAATTCTTTTAAATTTCGTAACACATTTGTTTTGTATCATAGTAGTTTGGGATCATATTGTAGAAGTTAGTTACTAATTCGACCCAACCGAGTAATAGGCATAACAAGTCTATGTTTGTTCCTCGTGTTAACATTATGAATGTCACAGTTTCTAGAAAATTCCTCAATGTGCTTATGAACATACAAATGCATATAATGCAAGAGATTACCAATAACTTGGAGTAGTATTGAAAAAGGTAACAAAACTGGCCGCCACGCCCTGGGAAATACCACTCTCCCACTTAAAATTGATGTTAAAAAGAGGCATTGCCACTGTGTTTGTTTACTACTCCACGGTACCAGACTAAGTCGTGGATCTAAGGAGGATCATTCCCTGTCCACAAAAATTATAATAGGAACGCGATCTTCTGATTTCATATAGTAAAATATTCTTAAGGTGGAGAATGAAAGTGAATGGTAGGGGCTCCTTTCAGCATGGGGGCACCACAAGGGTCTATATTTGGTCCATTCCTCTTCCGTTCCTATACTTATCAGAAAAGCACTTATGAGAACTTAGCACAAACTTCTTTGAGCGGAATAAGCCGCAAAAATGACGCGGTTAGTTCCAAATTTAAAAAGTCCTAATTTGACAATTAATTTTAAATACTACTGGGTAATATTATGATATATGTATTATCAATAAATAGTTTAGGTAAACAACTAGTTTTATTTTCCTCATATTCGAAATGAAAAGTAAAGTGTTTGACACGGGTAAAATAATCAATTCCTACTCGGACTCTAAATACCTCGGGAATTGGTTCTTTCGACCCTTGGTTAACAATCTACTATTACTGTACGATATTACATTGTAGTGATATTATAATGAGTAAGAAGCCCGTTGGGTTTGTTGCGCCCGTTCTTCTCAGGTCTGAGGCTTACTTTTTCGAATGGGTGGTGGTTTTTGTTTTTAAGTCATTTCATAGCCTATTTTGAATAAAAATATTTGAATTACTTGTACCTGATGGTGTAGGACCGGCCCCGCGTACTCTGGAGGGGGTAAAACTGTGCTGACTCGAGCAATCATCGCAAGAGGCTCAAACCTACGTTTGCTGTGGACTTCTTTAAAATTAAAGGCCTTCGGTCTAGTTTTAAAGCCGTCCACTTCCTCTAGTCTACGTCTACGCTTATGAGAACTTAAGCGACATGGCGGTGGGCACGTATCGCAATTCTGCTATGATTATTTTTAAACTATGGGATTACGTACATTTCATCTGTAATTAGCACATTTTCAATTCATTTTACTAAAATATTTAATTTATAAACGAAGAACAAAAACTCTGCAAAGGGGTGAGGCGCGGGCAGGGAATTATTTTGCCATGATTTTGCCTTTGGACGGAATGCACTGCGAAGAAATATTATTGAACATTCAATAAAACAGTTGATGTATTTTACATAATCAATTTATTTTATACAGATACAAATGTTATAAATAATTCATAATATTTCAGTAATAAGATCATTTTTCTAATAAAAATAAAAGTTTGCATTACTTAGGTATGAATAAAAATTAAGTTGTTTTAAAATATCAATCATAACACATGATTGTTTATTATTTTAATTTAAATAAAGGTACCTACGTAGGTACCCTAGGTACGTACCTAAAATACAAAATTAAATTGTAATTTCTGTTAAACATAGCCATAAAAGTTATAGTTTATGATGTGGCTGTTTCAACAATGGCGAGTATCAAATAGATGAGTCAGAAAATGAATCCGTTGACTTCTTAATATTATAAGATTAGGTAAAATGACCATTGGTATCTCAAACTCTCTCAAATCATACGTAAATGTATGCTTGAATTAATAATAATTCTACTTGAATGCAAACATGTAGGTAGTATATAAAATAACATTTAAAAATATTCTCAGAACTGCTAAAGTTCTAATTAACTAAACTTTTGTTTACGGTGGGAAATTTTATAGTATGTATAATATTTTTAATTTTAGGTGGTGACAGTAGTAGGTTGAGTCACAACATCATCATCTGGGTAAGAGTACCTACTCTTTATGTCAATAATCAGTGTGTAATAAATTCTTGTTTTGTTTTATGCCCATCTCAATCTTGTGGGTAATTTTCTGACAGTTTTAGTAACATTTGCAGAGACTAAACAAAACACAAATTTTTGAATGAATATAGAACGCTTAACTTGGTTTAATAAAGTTTAAACATACAGGTATGCATAGTAATGTGATAACCTATGATTATTTACGAATAAAATTTACACTGAAACTTGATGGGTGAGATAAGATAGTATTAAAATATGAATTACGTTCCACAATCATGAGGATAATGAGAGCTTTAATGTATTGAATACGATACGCAGCTTTTAAGCTTTACAAAATTTAAAACGTATTTAACACGAGATTAAAGTTTAAACATAGATATTCCTCTGCACTCTACCCTAAAGTACGTTAGGCACTATGTTGGCAACCTACAAGGCACTATGCAATTTAGCACAGCTTTATATAACAATAATAATAATCGTAATTTTCTTAAAAGTTAACACTTTCATAACTTATTTAATATTCAACTTGGGTACATATTAAAGAAATAATGAAAGCGGGCTTACAGCTCTTACTAAAGTGTTCCAATATCCTATCTTGTATTTTACTATTTTTAAAATAATTTCTCTTGTCTAGTTATATTCATCAAAACTATTATCTATCCGCTACTATAGCATTATATACACATCGATATTTACAAATGAGCTGCACCGCAATATGAGCTATTCTTACAAATCTATCGGAATGTGAGTAACCAAATTTAAACAATTAATACTGAAATCAATAACCATGGGTATGTTCCGATATGCAGTGCGACCACTGTACAGGGTGACGTCAATTTAGTATACTGTGAAGCCGTTCCTTTATAGCCAGTTATATTGGTTACTATTTAAAACGGAACGCAATCCCGCATTTTTTGACACAGCATTCAAATGAGAGCATTAAAGTTTTCTAGTTAAAAAAAACTGCTGTTGGAGTACTGTCAAATTAAAAATATTTGGGATTAAACTGTAGGTATTGTTTATAAAACGATAGGCATTCGAGTGGTTTTGACTGATCACGTGATCAAATACTGCGAGTACCTTACCTCGAAAACGCCAGTGCTCACAGAAGAAAATGGCGTCGATTAAGACGTCATATATTTCCCTGCGGCAGTATACTGACAGTGCATAACGGAACGAATTTTTCTGCAGTGATAGCACTGTGTAGTGCTCGCAGTGCATATCGGAACATACCCAATATTGTGTAGTTATGTCAATTTTAAATACTGAATAAATTGTCATAATATATCAATCGTTGGGTACTTATCGTAACTAAAATGCCTATATTGTTTCGCAACATGTTACATATCTAGCAATATATATACATACGGTACGCTATTGTTTTAATGGGTACAATTTAATCTCATCTGATCTTAATATTAAAAAAATGTATCATAAAAAAAGTTGTAGCTACGACCCCAGCCAATATGGACAAAACTATGTTCAAGAGATCTTTAAAGGGTATTTCAGAAGTGGTTTTAAAGTTATAATCGTATATACAATGAAATGAGGCTTCCATTATAAAATGGCCTATATTAAGTCTATAAGGTATCTACCATTTGCCTTCCAACTTGTTTTACAACAATAGTAGGAATATTTTTGATTACATCAACTAGAACTGATCTCATGAGCTACGGATACAGTGGTCAATAGCATAAACATTTTGTCCGTTGTATTTCTTTAAAATAAAAAAAAATATTTAAAATTGTATGTACATTACAATTAATATTTACATGAGTCACCATAAATGCCGTTACCCTTATCACTCGTTAACAAAACGTTCAATCATTTGCACCAATCCTTGGCACATTTCACATCGCAACACTATCACTTTGAAATAGACCCGTACAAAGTCTTCCGGGATATGTCTCAAATGTAAGTCTTTTTAACTTTTTGGAGAGTGCCACACTTAATGTCTTTGTCTAGTGATTCTGTGGAGTTTCTTAGATCGAGTGATCTTTCTTTACCGAGTTCGATGTGCAAGTTATCTTGCTTAGCCAAAGGACAAACGTTGGCGACCATATTGACGTTTTTTGCTCTTGGTGCCATATATCCGGAGTTCACATTCAGCGGAGTCTCTAGAGGACTTAATCTGAAATATATAAATGAAAAATCAGTAAATATATAACAAGTATAACATAACTATTTATACGACAAAATTTTGTTTTTTTTATTTTTTTTTTATTTTATTTTTTTATTTATTTCAAGGAATATCAACAGCTATTTACACAAAATAAAAATACAATAGAAACTTAGAGCTAATTACAGATATTCACTAATAGACAATAGAAGTAGTAAGAAGCAAAATTGTAAAGAGTAAACATGTAAAATTATAATCTAATAATAAGCACACTTGATATTCACAGGTTAGGATTCAAAAAACGTTTTCATGATACATTGTTTCATTGCTTTGACAGATGTATTAAAAATATCCAAATTAATTATTTCA
This sequence comes from Leptidea juvernica, assembly GCA_949711755.1. Taxonomy (NCBI): domain Eukaryota; kingdom Metazoa; phylum Arthropoda; class Insecta; order Lepidoptera; family Pieridae; genus Leptidea; species Leptidea juvernica. The sequence goes on along the minus strand of CATIXQ010000036.1, from coordinate 5,043,845 downwards.
CTGCTTAGTTTACTACAGGTGGTGCTAGCTCGCAAGATATAACTATTGCTCCGGTAGTTAGTAGATGATTGAGGTATATACAATAAACGGCTATAGCGTAGTGCAGTTGATGAAGTTCTCAATGAAATTGTCGAAAGAAGATCTGGACAATCAACCTTATTTTGAGCTATTTTCAAGAAAAAAGCAATGTCAGAGATCATACGTCGTTTCTCAAGCGGTAGTAAATGTTAAAAAATGTAAAAAAATTATGTACAATACAATAGGAATATACACGGGTGTAATTGTTAAGTGTGACCAGGGAATTATTCCGTAACTATAACAGATATTTTTTATTTTTTTTATTTATGATAATAAGGGACGATAAGCCCTGCCCATTACAATGCAGTGCCTCTCAGGATTCTTGAAAAACCTTTAAATTCTGAGCGGCACTACAATTGCGATTTAAAATGTTAAGTCTCTTTTGCCCAGCTAAAATTGCTGGCTTGCTGCTAGCTACGGTACCCTTCAGACCGAAACACAAATGTTTACACATTACTGCTTCACAGCAGAAATAGTCATCGTTGTGGTACCCATAATCTAGCCGGCATCCTGTGTAAAGGAGCCCACTGGTAAAAAAAGATATATTTTTTTTTAAAACGATATCAAAAGTACGTTAACCCATCACTAAAATGACATCCATAACTTTTTAAAAATCGAACAAGACGTAATCACAATTTAAATATTAATCACTCCCATACATTTAGTATGAGATTAGTGGAAAGTTTCATTGTATCGCACAACAATGATGTCACTTCGATCATCTGCTTTAAATACAAACTTCTGTACCTACTAGACTTAGAAATAAATATTATTCAATTAAATAAGATAATAAGAAATATAGTTTTATTACTTTGTTAGGTTTATATTCCTGTATTATCAGTACTAAGCTAAAATAACCTTGTCAAATAAGGAAACTAACTTTCTACTAATCTTATACTAAATGTAAGGGAGTGTTTAATATCAAAATTTTGGATACATCTCGTTTTATTTTCGGACAACATCTATTTTTCATCCCCCTAAATGTTAAGGGTGGTCCACACGTTTTTTTTTTTATTTTTTTTAAGTTTGATTATGAGTCAGCATTAAAAAATACATACAACTTCAAATTTTCACCCATCTACGATTAACAGTTACTTTTGTTTCGCGATTTTAATATCGGCAATACCACGTTTGCTGGGTCAGCTAGTAGGTATATGTATATATTCTATTCCATGTTAAAGTTACACTTGCCTGTTTAAGTGGTTGTGTTGTTCGTTAAAGGGCGAGGTGTCGGTAAAAAAGGGGTGGCGAAATCGCCGTGAAAATAAATAGCCAATCACAAAGCCGACCATTAAAGTTATTAAACACGACGCAACAACTGCGGTTAGAAGTGCCTGGGCGCTGTATATATTGCCGTCGGCAGCTTCAACTGTCAATAAATCTGTAAAGAAAATTTGGATTACAAAATATACCAAAAAATTATTTAATTTTTAAAGTTGAACATAAAATTTATTGAATTAGACGTTATTTTGCGGAAATCCATAATGATTATATCTAATAATATCACAAAAATAACATGTTTACATTGTTGAATGAACAAACAAATTTGGTCTCTTCACCATAGTTACGTATCACTTCCGGGGGTAATACGTCACAACCACCAACCAATCACAGCGCGCCAATTCATGCTCGAGGGTATAAAAGCGCGGTTTCCGGCTCATTTACCACAGTCTCGTGTCAGAATCAATATCTCCTGAGGATGCCTCGTGTAAAGGCGCACGTGTCGTGACTATGGCAAGTGATTTACATTCGTACTCGTTTGTAAACCTGTTTGTGTATCAAACCGAAAGCAGCCACGCATCAAGGAATCTTATTTTGTAGTATAATATAATAAGCGCATTTAATCTACGTTTACGATAAGTTTGATTATCTATCACCAGTTTTATCATGGTGATCGATTACAAATTAGTATTGTTATATTGTTAAATATTAGAAGTATTTACCTGTTTCATGTTTAGTATTAATTGTCTTATCGTCGGCCGACAATACATTTGTTTCTACAACTTCTATGAGAATTTCATTTTGTATATCGTTTGGTTTTTGGCGTACATTTGGCTCCGATTGAGTTGGTTTTTTTGTGGCTGGATTTCTGTTGCTATGTCTCTCGCTGGGCAACAGAGCCGGGATCTTATTACAAATGTCAGTTTTCCCATACTCTACATTTTGAAGAAACCTTTCTGGATTAGGGAATTGTCTGTTTCCCACCCAAGCACATTGCTGTTGTTTAGAGTCCCATGCACAGTGCGGATCTTGTAAAGAAACACATTCTCTGTGAATGAAATAAAATCAACAAATTATTTTACGAAATATTAACATAAATATCATAAAACAAAACCGTATTTTAATAATATTGTACCTGCAGGATAGTACATTGGCACAGTGTGATAAAGTGATTGCTCTTATTATGTCTCCAGAAGAAACTATTAATTTCTCTGTTGTTAATGCTACATGCATTTGTTTTATTGGCATACCAGGAGGTAGTACTTGCTCTTCAGATATTACTGCTGTTCTAACTGGATTTCTACTATATTCGTCTACACTAGCGTCAAAATCTCCTTCATTAGAAGCAACATTAACAGCTTTTATAACTCTACCGTCATCAGTTCCGATGTACATAACATCGTATTTATTGCCGTTCATAGATTGAACTTGTGGGTGAATGGCTATTGCAGAGAACCTATACTGTAGACTGACTCTTATTAAAATAGGTCGGGCTAGGAATGATGGAACTGCTTTATCCATTAGCGAGTGTGTTTTAATGAAATTAACGGCAGAATCACTCAGCGTCCGGCTATCTTCAACGCATGTACCTGGTTGAAACTGAGGAACTTTATCTTTATCTAGTGGCAACCAGTTTGAATTCATGCCTTCTTGGCCTTTAAAGGAACCTTCAAATGCGTCTAAAATATCTCGCATAGCAAACGCACACACAGCTGAACCTCCAATAGCATTCTGTGGTGTTGTAAAAACCGCGTAAACAATATCATTTCGGCTTCCACCGCTGCCGTATATTCCGTTAATGATCTCTGTAGTGGATTCTACAAAAAAACATAGAAGTTAGACATTTTCAGTGTGATTAAAGTAAACAATACTTAAATTTTTTATAACTTACGGATTTCGTCAAAGTAGAAAGGATAATCCCCTGGGACGGAACAATTTAGTCGAGCTTTTAAGAAAGAGGTCCATCTATCGCTGAAAGTGTGCGGTCCACCTTTATCATTTAAACAAACCCTCGCTACTCTCGAATACACTGCCTGAAATGTCGAGGTTTGAGTAAATCATATAAACACAGGGGAGTTGTTTTTAATCCTAATTTTAAACTATACTTACTTTGCCACAGTTCATGAACTCTACAGCAGTTTCTCTGTAAAAGAAGTACACATGACTGGTGGATGCCACAGCACCAACAAAGGACGGGTCGTTAAGTAATCTCAAATCGGAATGTTCTGTTCGTACTGGTTCTCGGTATATTAACGGATCAGTTCCTGAGAAATCAGCCGCAGTTGCCGTATACAAGTGTCCATCTGTAAAGAAATAGAAAATTACTGAAACCTCATTAACCATCAACATATTCTATCGCTAAAGTTGTCAAACATGTTAGCTATTTTATCAGCTAAGCCAAACAAAGTTCAACGCTTATATTCGCAGGTATACGTTAAGATGGCTTTAAAATAGGATGCTATAAACATAAGCAAAAGTTGGTCATCTGGAAGACAAAGCCAAATTGTCTTCGAAGAAGCTGGGCGTTAATTCACACATTCTAGTGCAGTTCCGGCCTCGTATGGAGTATTGTTGTCATCTCTGGTCTGATCGCATCCAGTATGAGCTCGAACCATTTGACCGCGTGCAATGTAGAGCTGCTCCACTTGATGGGGATCCAGTGGTCTGTGAACATTTGTGCTCTCCTAGTGTTGCGTAGAGACGTCACTTCATTGTGTGTCTTCTACCGCAATTCGCACGGGGAATATTCCGAAGATCTGTGTGACCTGATTCCTGCCGCTGAATTCCAGCTGTGCACGCCGAATCCCATTAGGATGTCTGGCGTTCATCAGCAGTGAAGTCTTCAAGGAATTTTCTTCCACGTTCAACCAAACTGTGGAATTGGCTTCATTGTGCGGTGTTTCCAGAACGATACGACCTTCAAAAAAACACGTACACCTTTCTAAAAGACTGGCAACGCTCCTGTGATTCCTCTCGCAAGTTTCAAGAGAATGTGGGCGGAGGTGCTTAACATCAGGGGACCGTTCGTTTGTACTCGTCTACGATAAAAAAAAGTAACACAACTACTACAAAAATATATTTTCTGTAATTTCAGTTTCAAACGTAAACATTCCACGAAGCTTATATTAAATATATTCCAAGTAAAAAAAAATCTTGCAAAATATTATTGAAATACTGTAAGTACAAGTTTACCTCACTTTATTTTACCGTCAAATGTGATAATTATTATTGTATCTAATAATATAATAATGGATGACATATAGATAAAAAAATGTTCAGTTTTTCGAAGGTTGGTGGCCCTTAAAAATCAATGGCTAAATGCGGAGCAAAATAATCATTAATCTTTTCTTTGATTTATTTGATAGGATAAGTCTATCACTGCACCCACCTGTGAAGATAGCTGTTGAATTATGCAGGGGATTGTATGGACATCTGCCTGTCCCGTCAAACTCCTCGAGGTGATGATTTGGTGGGTGACGAGCATATCGCCTGCACATCGGCTTGAAAGCATTGGTACCACACACTAGGAGTCTCCCATGAGATCTAGCAGCAACACGCAAATAGTTCTGGCATTCGTCAGCTGATTTTCCCTTCAACTGGCATAATTCCCTGTGCGCATCTGTTGACTGCCATTCTATGCGCTGTAAAATATAATTTACAATTCTGTTAATAACAAGGAAAGCAAGGTTAAATATGATTAATGTTATAATTAGTACAAAGTCAGAAAGGGTCTTGAGTGAAACAAACAAATTATGTAAACCCTGTTTTGATTAGCTAAGCTTTAAATCGGGGGCTTTAAAGTACGCTTAACTGGGGCTGAAAATTGCCGAGTTTATTTATTTGTTCTTGATGCTTGCGTAAAATATAAACGAAAGGCTCAGATTAAGAATTTGTAGAGCTTTTTCAGTAATAAGTGCCAAATAAATATAATAATAAAACATGTCTACCACCCAACTTTCAAAGTGGGTCAGTTATAGAATTAGCCACTCAAGAATTTTGATTTTCACTCGACCAAAGAGGATGTAAATACTACGAAATAAGAGGCAGGACTACCTAAGAAAAAATTGAAATTTAGTTTAGTATGAAACGTGGTGTTACTTGACAGAAGTTTGAAATAGTTGTAATTACAGTATGGCGATTGGCGAAGTATAATCCAGATAATTTTGAAAACGGACAGTTGCATAAAACGTAGTTGATTAAGGCTATCTCCGTTTCTTCCAAGATTTTAGCTGTCATCTGTCAATGACTGTACGTTTCATACAATTGAGTAAATCGCTTTTTTCTTAGAGAGTACCGCTAGGCTGCACTCCACAATATCATATCTTATTACAGTCTTATTAATAGGTCTGTTAGCCAGACAGACATATCGTAACCACAGGGTCATATTTCATATTATGATCTCATTTAATGTAGGAAACTGGTTAACAAACAGTATGGATTGAAGTCAAAGAAATTTCCGATTTTATTGCATATTTTTGTGCATTATATATTTTATTGTTGCGGCAAGCCGTATTAGTAGCCTCCGTTTAATCGATATCAAGCATAATGTCCTCAATATATTTAGATAAGATTAGCAATGTTGACCAGACAAACAAAATTAAAAGTATACGTTCAATTATCTCTGAGCTACAAAAAAATGTTTCTGCAACGTACTCTATGGTTTACGTTTCCATATTGATCGTTTTAAAAAAAAAACATAAATTAATCCACGGACGAGTAAAAAAGAAGGACTCCGCGCTGTGATATTAGCAAGTGAAGCACCGTTATGCTAGTGTGTGTGCGGTTACGGGGGATACTAGTTACACAATTTTTTCCCCATAAATAATCATATAAGGCCACAAATACTTATAAAGTATCGTTTTTACACTTTTTCATAACGCACGACGGCATTTTTAAAATATTTTATTGAGACGCTAACTGATCTGTCACAGACGATGACAATTCTCATAATGGCCGCCTATCGGCATGTAGTAGCGTAAGTGTGTGCGTGGGGCTATGTATTTACACGTTAATCGGCTTGTTTTGGTGCAACACTGTTATGTAAGGTGACACGGAGTCCTTATTTTTTTACTAGTCCGTGAAATTAATCATAGGTTTCCGAACTCAGGATATGAGTAAAGATTGTATTTTAACTTCAAAGCAAACAATATAATATATTCGCTGTTGCGTCTGCATACCGGGGTTAGAAAATTTACTGGTCGATTAATATTCATAGAATTTATTTGCATACTATATGTACACAATCGATATACGGCCGTTTTTAATAACGTATCTCTAGTTACGGATATATTGCTATCACCGTTTAATGACAAGATCTTATCTATCCATAGTTATGTCTAATATAGTTACGGCCGTTCCCAATATACTATCTACAGATAGAGATAAATTACTACCTTCTACTGTCAGTAATTAGCTGTCAATAATCTGAAGCTGTCCCAATATACGCTATAAGTCATTCTTATCGCCTTATATTGGGACGAGTGAATTGCAATTTCCATACAAATTTCTATCGCGGGTAAGCTATACGTCGACCCATTGACAGACAGTGTGTACGGAAAAGGTGAGTTACCGTCGATAAGTTTATTGTACCAGAAAAGTCAACGATCGTTACGATTTTTCATCTCAAGTAAGAGATATTGGGAACGGCCGTTAATGACAAGATCTTATCTATCCATAGTTATGTCTAATATAGTTATAGTCCAATGCTATCTGTCGATAGGTTATTGAAATGTAAGTAAGCGTAAAAGGATAGATTTGTCTACCTCTAGTAAGTTAAACTAAGGATAGACAGGTTACTGAGAACGGCCGATATTATATTTACTGTAAAAACTTTACAACATATTAAACACTTACGCCTTCTCATCGCTTTTACGTTACCGTTACCTACCTATAATCTATGGTCGAAGATGTATGTACACCTGAACGTAGTGTTTATATACTCTTTGGGTCCACCTAACCTAAACCTGTATTATATATATTTTATTTATTATATAAACTTGCATAGTGTGGGACTGCTGATTATGAATCTACTTCAAACAATGCAAAGCTATACACACACGGACGAGTAAAAAAAGATGGACTCCGAGCCGTGGTATAACCGAAACTGAAGCACCATTATGCTAGTGTGTGTGCGGTTACGGGGGATACTAGTTACACAATTTTTTCTCCCTTAAATAATATATGGCCACAAATACTTATATAGTATCGTTTTTACACTTTTTCACAACGCACGACGGCATTTTTAAAATTGAGACGCTAACTGATCTGTCACAGATGATAACCATTCTCATAATGGCCGCCTATCGGCATGTAGTAGTGTTAGTGTGTGCGAGGGCTTTGTATTTACACGTTAATCGGCTTGTTTTTGTGCTACACTGTTATGTAACGTGGCACAGAATTCATTTTTTTTTTACTAGTACGTGGCTATACAATGTTAAAAATTTTAAGCCTATAGATTTCAATACGGTATCAGCTGCTAGAATTATAATTTCAAAGTACTATTTATGACGTTATCAAAACTATACTGACATATCCCTTATTTTGATTCAAATTGAAAGATATAGTGCAAACCTATACGTTTAAATATTTAAAAGCTAAATAAAATAATAATCGGAGATAATATCGTTGCTTTTCTTACCTGTTCTTTATTTTCTGATAAATCGTACAAGCTTATATTGTAGACGGTGCCTCTGAAAAAAAGAAAATGAAAGTTCTAGAAAAACAATAAACACCGAAAATCAGCTATATTATATACATTTTAGAAAAAGACTCGATAACGCCCTAATTGGAAGTTGGGACGAATTTTGCCAGTGAATAAGGTTTGTTTACACATCGCACACGCGTAACTGACAAGTTGTGTTCATGTATAGCCTGTATAGCCGAATGGTTAGCGATCCTACCTACTAAGCTAGAGGTCCCGGGTTCGAATCCCGGTAGGTGCAAGCATTTATATGATGAATATAGATGTTTGTTTCCGAGTCATGGATGTTTAAATGTATTTTTGTATGTTTAAGAAAGTATATTGTATTAAATATATCATTGTCTTGTAACCCATAACACAGGCTATATATGCTTAACTTGGGGCAAGATAATTTGTGTAAAAAGTGTGTAAATATTATTATTATTATGAATAAAGGTCCCGACACATATTTTGAGCGGTTTCATTGAACGCGAAGGAGTAAAAAAATACGATTTACTTAGCTTTATCACACTAACAGATTATTATTATTATATTCCTCTTACATATTAAAATGTTTTATCCCTTTCTATCATACGTCATTTTAACTTAACAGAAAGGGACGAAACGTTTTGATAACTAAAATAAGTTTATTAAAAGGCATTTATTTTCTCAAATTTGTTTCCTTTAGAATTCTTTTTGATGTCACTTCTAATGTACTAGACACTACGACCGCTTCGGAAACAAATGGCGCTCCGAGAGAGAAGAAGCGGCGCAAGAAACTCTCCCAGCATTTTTTGGGCTCTTTTTAATCAAATATACAATATTGTATTGTCATTGCTATAAAATAATCATAATCTAGTCCCAGGCTGTCGGATCACTTAGATATTCAGCTGTGCAGTAATAGGATTTACGACAGAGCCAATTTTTAATGAAATATTTAAATTAATTTATAGATAATGCCTGAACAGTGGCTGGGACTATATTATAAAAGTAAATATACCGTCGAATTTTTTCAAATAATTACTTATTATATTAAGGACTTACCTTCCACCAACTAAAATTGAGAAGTCGTCTCTATCTAAGATTCGGAAGTGATTTGGTCCCGATGTATTTCCCACGAACTGTTCTGATATTTCATCCCCTGTAAAAAGGTAAACCTTAATTTTATTTTAGCCCAATCTATTTAGCATTGGTCTGCCTTTGGAATAATCAATAAGTTTTCTCCACGGCTGGGTATCTGGATATTTCCGGTCTGCACGCAAATGTATATTTTTTTTTTATTTATACTATTAATCATTTACAGAAAGAATCTTAAAAGCTAACATAGTCCCGCAAAACTGTTTGGACAGTTTGTCTGCAGGATCAAGTCTCTTGTTATACATTTATGTTTATTAGACCATTGATTTATACAAGTGTAATTAACAAATACTGATAAAAAATATAATAAAAAAATCTAATTTTAATTTAAAGGCAGTGTTGACAATAAATATTTCTTAAGTTTAGTTTTAAATTTTTCTTTTACTGGTTTCTAGTCGGATGTCCTCAGGCAAGCTGTTTAATAGATAAGGTAGGCGTTTTAATTAATTTTAATAAATATTATTAATTTATGTAATCATTATAACTGATCAGGAAGTAATTTAAGTTCAAGGGGAAAATGAACTATTGTCTTGAAATACCTACATGTTTCAGCATTTTTGGTTACAGTTAGATAATCTACCCAAGCCTCAGAAATTTTTATGTCCTGTGCATAATAAGAATAGGAAAAGTCCCAAGAATAAGGGTCTCGTAAGAGGTGACTAAGGTGCACAGGATGCCGGCGAGATTATGGGTGCTATAACGGCGCCTATTTCTACCGTGAAGCAGTAATGTGTATACATTAATGTGTGTCTTATCATCTTACGTCTCGAGTTGAAGAGCGCAGTGCCACTCAGAAGTTTTGGGTTTTCAAGAATCCTGAGCGGCACTGTATTGTAATGGGCAGTGCGTATCAATTACCAACGGCTAAACGTCCTGATCCTCTCGACCCTAATTAACACAAAAATAATAAATATTAATCTGTAGTTACTCCTTTAGCCCTATTAGTGGTTTTCCCACCAAGAAGTAATCCCAAAGTAATAATAAAACCAGTCAGTGATAATTATAGTTATTAGTAACCTTACGTGCTTAAATATCGACTGTCGATGATGGGTAATATTCGTCTTAAATGCGTCTAAAACTTTATGTTCTTGTGTTAAACAATGGTCATATTGTTTCGCGACTACGTACAATGCGAAGTTTGAATTTCATAATAATCAACGGGCATTCTCACGTGTCAGTCCAAATTATTTCTATAGACAGCTTAACACCTGCTTGACAATGCTCAGCTGCATTTACTAAAGACTTTTTGTAACAAACATAAAAAGTTTAATTTTATTCGGTTTTGACCATAATGTTCACCTGTCCTCATCTTGACAAATAATTAATTTTTCAAGACATTACCTACGGTGGTAGATTTAATACTAGATCGTGTACATGTAAAGGAAAGCGCTAATTTCTAAATTTGTCGTATTAGTATCAAAACTTTGACTACAGAAACATTTCTTTATAAATAAGGGAAATATTTCTTGTAAAACCCAAAAATTCTGAGCGGCACCACAATTGCGCTCGTCTCCTTGAGACATAAGATGTTAAGTCTCATTTGCTTACTAATTTCACTAACTACACATTACTGGTTCACGGCAGAAATCGGCGCCGTTATGGTACCCATAATCTAATCGGCATCCGGTGAAAAGATATCCCACTGTAGACAAATTTTTTTTTTAAATAATATCATTTATTAATAACGTATTCAGAATTAAAAAATAGTAGATTGTTAACCGAGGGTCGAAAGAATCAATTCCCGAGGTATTTAGACTATATCCTATATGGCTATAATCCGAATTATAGCGGCTAGGAATTGAATCTTTTAGCCGTGTTAAACACTTTACTTTTCATTTCGAATATGAGCAAGATAAAACTATGTAGTTGTATAAATAAACTATGCGTAGATAATATATCATAATATAAGTAGTACCTATTTAAAATTAGTTGTCAAATTAGGACAATTTATGACGACTTTTTAAATTTTAAATATGGAACTCACCGCGTAATTGTTGCGGCTTATTCCGCTCAAAGAAGTATGCGCTATCTTCACACTGGCTGTTTAGAAAGTCACATGGCCACAGCTTTTTTTTTAATTAGTTTTTTTTTACATAAAACTCTGCACAGCTGAAAGCAGTTCTATTTTTCTAAGTTCATTCCGGCCCTTAGGTAGAAAGTGATTTGTATGAGTTTTTCCCTCTCCATGGAGGGAAGCAGAATTTTACACAGATCAAGACAACATTACTTTCCGAGTATGAGAAATGATAAATATTATTCGCTTTTAAGACGTAGCTTTATATAAGTCCCGGTAAAGATTTTTAGCGGTATCATTCCATGTGCAGACGTCATAAATTGGATCTCACTGGCGGAGGGCGATATCTACAAGTCGCGCTCAGTATACACTCACTGATCGTCACGCGTTTGTGCGCAAATATGTCAAAGCCAGGGCTCAAAATTACTATTGACAAACATTTCGTGTCACGTTGTTTGTCCGTGGTCCTAAACTACTGAACAGAATTTAATCAAATTTTGCACAATTTGTGCAGATCGATCCAAATTGAGAGTCATAATAGTTTTGATTTCGATTCGCAATCGATTAGTAACTTTTAATATTTTTTAATTTCAAATTTTATTTCTGTATCTTTAATTCTATGAGATTTCTGACGCTCAGTTTGACAGTTCTTCTGTGACATTATTTCATTACAAGAACAGGGAACAACAAAATAATTATAATGAATTCTACAAATTTCGTAATTAACAAAAAATATTTTATAAAGTTTAATATGAAATTCTGTATTTAAATATATGCATTTGTATGTGCGACGCAAAGTGCACTAGCTATAATGATATGAAAATACTCAAATACCATAAAAGAAACTAAAAATAAAAGAACATACTTTAGAGACATTGGAAGTTATTAAGGATCTTGGTGTGACTTTCGATAAAAAAATGACTTTTCTTCCTCATTTAGAAAACATAGTAAAACGTGCTTCTAAAATGCTCCGGTTTGTTATACGTAACTCATTTTTTTTTAAAGTTTAATAATAAAAAAGCACCTTTATGGCAGTCTGGTTAGAGTATCTTGGAGTATGGTTCAGTTGTCTGGCGTCCTCGCTATGCTACGCATATCCTAAGACTGGAACTTATTCAGAAGCGATTTCTGTGACATGTGGCTTTTAGTGCCGGTAAAGCGACGAAAATTTGTTCTTACAAAGAAAGGCTAGCCATCTTTAAAATGACCAATTTGGATGAACGTAGAGAACTTCTTGATCTTCTGTTTACTCATAAACTATTGAACGGCTTTATCGACTGTCCCGAATTGCTAAATAAATTTAGTCTAAGAGTACCAGTAAGAATTCCACGTAAGCCTATTACTCCACTTCGTTGAACGATCCTAGGTACCAATTCCCCAGTCCCACGGTTATGTAAAATTTTAAATTCTTATAGCGTAGCTGGTATTGACATATTTGCTGATTCCTTAGCCAAATTCCGCAAGACCATTTGCAGCAACATTGGTAATCTTTAATAATATTATAATTAGAAAATTAATGTAACTGTGTATAACAATGTGACCTACTCATTTATTAATTTAAAAAAAATTGTTTAATTCTTAACTTATTCTATGTAACACCTAAAAATAATTATTTCTAAAAGTAGTTAGTTCCTAGTTTTTAGTTCTACTTTTTTATTTGTGTGTATTAGTGTAAGTGATTGTAAATAAGCCTAATAAATAAATATATAAATAAAACAAGGTGTCACTATATGTATATTACTAATATCGCACTTATATTGCCCTTTGTCATGTATCCAAGGAATGTATTAACTGTTAAAAAAAACTGTTATGAAAACTATAAGTTATTTAAGTAAGCACGTAAGATAGTATACCACAGAATAGGGATGGATACTCAGGTAATACACATACTAAAAATAGAGATAATCCTACAGTTATCCCTGAAGAAATTCATAGTGTTCAGTTTCTATATAATATGTTATAGTCAAACTTTGAAGCTTCGTCGCTGGTTGGCTAGTCAAACATCAAAGGCTTAGTCAAAGTCCAAGCTATCAATTAGATTGTTTGACTAACGAATTTATATCTAACCCTAGGAGACGATTTTGACAACCAAACGCTGAAACTCAGAATGTTGAATTATCTATATATATAAAAATGAATTGCTGTTCGTTAGTCTCGCTAAAATTCGAGAACGGCTGGACCGATATGGCAAATTTAGGTCTTGAATTATTTGTGGAAGTCCAGAGAAGGTTTAAAAGGTGAATAAATAGGAAAATGCTGTTAAATTAAATAAAAACAACAAATTTGTTTTTCCTTTGATGTGTCCATACATAGTTTCTATGAGAGAATTTATTAACGCACGGTTTTACAGTTCTGCTGTAAAACAATTTCATTACAACAAGAGGGAGCATATTTTACGAAATAATTCTTGATGTTATGATATATTATTGACAAATTCATAAAAAACATTATTTTATTTATTTCTAGCTGATACCCCGCGACGTCGTTCGCGTACGTATTTTTACACCTTGGGTTACATTACTGGACTTTTAGTAGGGATCCCTAATTTTTTTGAAAATGTTATATAGCCTATAACACTCGGGGATAATGTAGCTTCCCATCAGTGAAAGAATTATTCAAATCGGTTCAGTAGTTGCGGAGCCTATTCAATGCAAACAAACAACCAATCAAATCTTTTCTCTTTGTAATACTAGTATAGATATACAGAACAATTTTATTCACTTTCCATAATTTAAAAACGAGACACTGGCACTGTATTGACCGCAGTTGGGATTTACATTATATTGTTGTCTCGACTTATAGTATGTTGACGACGGAACGCCTAGTAGCTATTGACCCGGGTCTCGAATTCGAATCCCGGTAGATGCAAACATTTATATGACAAATATGAGTGTTTATTTCCCAGATCACCTAATTTGACTCGGGTTCCGTCCGAGCTCTCTTACTCAACTCAACTCAACTGAGCCAAACGTTCGAGTGACGCGTCGTTCGTAAATTTTGGTATGTCTTGTTCAACGGTCTTTTACCATTGGGACGCTCCTTTGCACAGGATGCCGGCTAGATTATGGGTACCACGACGGCGACTATTTCTGCCGTGAAGCAGTAATGTGTACGTATTACTGTGTTTCGGTCTGACGGGCGCCGTAGCTAGTGAAATTACTTTGCAAATGTGACTTAACATCTTATGTCTCAAGGTGACGAGCGCAGTTGTAGTGCCGCTCAGAAATTTTGGGTCTTTCAAGAATCCTGATCGGTACAGCATTGTAATGGGCAGGGCGTATCAATTACCATCAGCTGAACATCCTGCTCGTCTCGTCCCTTATTTTCATAAAAAAAACTCTTAGGCTGTGGCTCCATCTACAGGAATGAAAGGAAGGCATATTAGGAAATTGAATTGTCGTTCTTTCAAATCTAAACAGATTGTTATTTTCAAGTAACACTTGTTTAGCACGCATAGTACAGGCATTTTCTAGTTGAAGCTAGATAATTTGTGTAAAGGTGCGTTAACTAACAATTACAATTAATATTTAGTTACCAATTATTAAAAGTAAATGTTAACGTAACAACGATTAGAACTTACCGTATTTAACATGGATCCGGGCATTTGAATCTGGCATCCACGCTTGTGCGGCCGACGCTAGGAGAACAAGGACCGCACGAAGGACGGCCATTTTGTTTTAAAATAGAATTCTTTTTTTCAACTCCATGCTCGAGGGCACTCTGGAACAAACGAATACTTTTATAAAAGCTGCAACTTTAATCAGGAAATTGCCTTATAAATAATTCAAAACAACCTGTCTGCGATCCTTCTCTCTCTCGTGATAGGGTTATCGAAACTGAATGTATTTACTAGCTGTTAGGGTACCCACTCAGCGGTTAGGGCTTCTCGGCTCCTTAAAAGGGTAGATAGGTTCTGTATCGAGTAATGTAAATTCTAGTTTATCAACGACTCCTTTTGTTTTATTTATTCATACAAATTTGACTATAAGTTAGCACTTTTATATGTGTAACAGAATCTTCAATGTTATTTTCATCTATTATAAAACTCTCTGTCTTACTTTTATTAGCTTGGTATGTTTGTATTTTACGAAATCTTTGCAAATGATTTTAAAAGTTTGCACATTGCAAGGATTGATGGCAAATCAATAAATTATGTTAATCTTTCCCATTTTTCTTACCAGGACATTCAGTATTAGCGATTTCTTATTTCCGATACCTGGTAGTATCTTTGTGCCAAAGACCATAGCGCGTGCTAATAGATACGCACATCAAAAAGACGATTATTCGTTGCTACGAAATAATCATTGTTTTAAGACTAAAACAGGGAAAATTAAATGATGGTTATTAATACATGCTTTAAAAGAAACCCATACCCAAAAGTAGAAAATAATTTTCAATATGTTTAAATTGCGAATAGTATGATTTACTAAAATGAATTTCATTATGCCCACAGCGTAGAGCGAGTAGAAGCCTATACCTGTATAGCCGAGTGGTTAGCGATCCTACCTACTAAGCTAGAGGTCCCGGGTTCGAATCCCGGTAGGTGCAAGCATTTATATGATGTATATGGATGTTTGTTTCCTAGTCATGGATGTTTAAATGTATTTATGTATGTTTATATGTATTTATGTATGTTTAAGTAAGTATATTGTATTAAATATATCGTTGTCTTGCAAACCATAACACAGGCTATATATGCTTAATTTGGGGCAAGATAATTTGTGTAAAAAGTGTGTGTCAATACCTAGATAATATGTATTAATAGACTTTTTATAATGGCGTGTCGTAGAATTACTACGACGTAACTATGAATAATTGTACATACGTAATACGTATATTTCCTTTCACGCTAGTGTTTTATACATTTTTTCCATCGCCCATTCTTGTAATCGTGAGAATAAAACTTTTTCAACTTATACCTGCTACACAGCCTTTGTTAAATTATTACGTGCTTCGCTTGCAATTTGCCTCGTAATCGAATCGAGTGTCGCTTGGAGGCTTTTGTAACACATACGTGGAACTCACTAATGGATTTGAGAAATCAGTTTTCAATGTAATTCTATACTACGAGTACGGCTGAAGGATGTGTGTCAGACACAGTGACGCTACTGTATGTTAACATACACAGGGTGTATTTTTCAAGTGTGCGTAGATGGGCAAATCCGAAAAACGAAACAGGTTCGATTCTTATATTGATTTTTCAAAAAAAAAAGACGTTTGATTTAGTTTTAATTTTATCAAAATAGGGCCTGAGATTACTTTACGTACTTTTCGCTTTTCCTCAAAGTTTTCCCAAATTAGCAATGTAACCAACAGTGATCCAGGACTTGTGGACTAGGTTTATAAGGCATTTACAACGGATTTCTTTAACGATATAGCGCTGAACAAATATTATACTTAAAGCTATATTTATAGGGCTTACCATATTCATAATTGTAAAATATATAATCCACGTGATTCAAATTTGCACGTTTTGCTTTTGTCGGCAAGATTTTTATATTTACTTATAGCAGACAGCTTTGACACAGGTCACAACATGCAATGAAACGAAATCAGTTCACCGGCTGAATTAATTCTTCATTCGATGCCGAAATTACCGATACAAATAACATTATGGATATTAATCGACGTCTACAGGAAGATATTAATGACGTCACACAGGGAAGAGTGCCAATGACCCGTTGCAGCGAAGAAAATACTCGTAAAGTATCACAGCGTTATAAAATAAACATACATACAAAATAATTTATCAACAAAGCATCGCTCAGTACGAACAATGAATTGCACATTTGCTTTTGCAACGATGTTTAATATGTTAAATTAAGTTTGAAAGGGTTGGGTTTTAATGCAACAGAAGGCGTGCGCCCGCTGCATTGCACAGATGTTACTAAAACCTAGTGAGGGGACTATTTCGGTAATGCGATAGCGTATATTTATCAAAGTCTATTAAAAATAGTGATGAGCGAAATTAATATTGTTATATCGATGCATCTAGTTTTTTTTATATAGTATTAATAACATTTTTCATTCCATAATATTGCAAAAATTAACTTCTTACTAAATATACTAAAGAGTAAAAATACGTCGCTATAGAAATATTTGTCGATGCGAGTACAATACAGTGAGAGGCTATTTTCAGAAGCGATGTGTAAGGAAAAGCGAAGTCGATTATTAAAATTCTGTTAATTATTTGTTGGCTTGATATATTTAATTATTTTTGTAATAACTCTATTTTTTTATGATTTCATATTTAGCCAAGTAATTCGCAATAGTGGCCGAGTATGCTCAATACGGAATTATGAAATTTTTTATTAAATTATTTTAAAGTGCGAAATACGTGTTCATTGTGTATTCGAGGGTTGTGGGCAGGTTCACATCTCATGACACCAGGGCCCAGAAGAAAAGGCTGATGCCTGGTCTGCTGCTCAACGGATTTCGGCTATAGTCTTCCTAAATACGATCTAGAAAGATCCATCCGAACTTTTATAGCCTCTAAAAAATCTGTTATTTTGACAAAGGTGTGCCGGAACAGGGGTGATATGTCGACTTAAAAATGTGGTTAAGCCTCTTAACAACACCATTATTCATAACCAAGAATGGTCCTCTCAGCTAGACTGGGCTAAAGGCCGGAACGCATTAGAGCGGCGCGCGCTGCACTGCGCGTCGCTTCACGTCGCTCGACGGTACCTATCGCACTACAACTGAAGTAAGCGGCAGCTCGAGTCATTTCTATAGCAGTCCGCGTGCGAGCAACATTACAAGATGAGCGATAGCGACAAAAGTTTGGTCTTTATTTCTCTAATGTGTGCAGATAAGAATCAATTATGGAAGAGGAAAAAAAAATGAAATATTAAAGTCAAATAAACTTTATTCAATTAGGCTTAATCTTCACTATAAATATTTCTTTAAAATTACTGAATCTACCATAATATTCGGAATAAGTAGAGCTATTGAGAAGAACACACAAGAAACACAACGGCCACTATTTTCAATAAATAGTGTTTTTCAATCGCTGTAATATACAAAATAAATTAGTTTGTAAGGGTATGCAATGCATCTCATATATGAATAATTTAAAATTAATAATTAATTAATTTAAAGTTATAAATTTACTAATTAAAATATTTCTACTTAGTTATTACAATTAATTAAATTATGAGACAAAATTCTATAAACTAAACAATTAACAGTATGCGACGCGCCGCTTGCTGTATCGCACTGAGCGTTGCGGCGCTGCGCTTCAAAATATTCTCTCGGAGGCAACTATGCCGCGACGCACAGCGACGCGCTAATGCGTTCCGGCCTTAAGGCGAAGAGTAAGCAGAAAACACGCAAACATGGTGTTTTTAGACAAGTTTTATGGTGAAAGTATAGCATTTCGAGCTATGAACACTACTTAATCCTGTTACACATATCCTTAAGTCTTCATTGTAGGTTGCTAATGATTGCTGTTGGTTATAGTTAACACTGCCGAGCCTTTTTGAACTACCACTTCTCTTTGATGTTAAACAAGTTTTTTGGCATGGCGTGACGCATTTTTTTGGTACTTCTCTCAGAAAAGTTATTCTTATAGCTTGTACTTTTTTGTGTAGGTTAATTTATTTAGATTAGATGTGAATAACGAGGATTGTAAGCATATAAACTGTTTTCCACGCAAGAATTTTGAAAATATTGGCTTTGTTACATAGATGGTGGGCCGGCAGCCGTGAACTCATATCGCTCAAGGTCGCTGGCATTTAGTGTCGCCTTAAGGGTTATAAAGCTTAATCCACACAAGAGTCGTTGGTAACTAATATAACTGACTCCATCAGAGCTGAAGACTAGCGGTCATCTTGTCACAATTTTAATCGGATGTATGAATATGATTTATGGTCAATCTTAGAGAGCATGGCATTATCTAAACGTCAGTATAATTTGCACGGAGAAAGTGCGTGTTTCAGTTCATAACTAACCTCTTTAGAGGATTGTATTAAGATGGGCAATGTATATAATTTCGAACTTTAATATATAAACTGTGAGACACTACAGAATTAAATGTTCTTTGCAATAAAAATGTTATCCTTGTCACAATATTTATGGCAAGAACTAGTATGTAAGTAATTTGTACTTCTACATGCAGTTATTTAATAGTGATGAGTTTATCAATATGTCAGCAACTTTATATTTCTAATATAGGTTAGACAAACAGTTATCGATCAATATCTAGCCTTAATTAAAAGGTACATATATTTATGTATTCAGTATCTAGGATATACTTTTAGCTCTTCATTTGGTGTTTAAATGTATTTATGTATGTTTATATGAATTTATGTATGTTTAAGTAAGTATATTGTATTAAATATATCATTGTCTTGTAACCCATAACACATTATAGATGCTTAACTTGGGGCAAGATAATTTGTGTAAAAAGTGTGTCAATATTATTATTATTATTATTTCAACTGTCAAAATCAAAATTGCTTTATTTTTTCGTATAAACTATTTCGACTTAATCCCAGGCTTTTAAGTAGTCAATGTAATCCGAAATTTTATAATAAGCCCTGATACATAAATTGACTTTTATAATTGTTTTAAACTTATTGATTGTCAATTCTCTAATACATAAAATTTGGAGTTAATAATAGGAACGTACCTATACATTGTCAAGTAAAATGGCTAATTTTGTGGAGTCGAGTTGCATGTAACAGAATATTATGTTTTAGTCTGGTTCAAAAGTTTTAAGTTTTCTTGAGTGTTATTTCCACTAATATTTGTCTTCAAACAATTCGACACATGTTTCGTCTCTACATGAGCCATACTCAGGAGATGTTGACTCGGTTGGCTTGAGTCTCGTGCCAGAGTTGGATGGATTTCCGCAAAATAACGCCTACTTCAATATTTTTTTGTTTGTCGCATATCTTCTTAATATATATAAATTACGTGTCACGTTATTTGTCCGCGATGGACCTAAAGTAATGAACGGATTTTAGTGGAGATTACTTCACGGAGTGCAATTTAGTCCAACTTGAGAGATAAGGTAGTTTTTATTTCGATTTAGGACCCATAATTATTTTTATTTCCAACTAGCTGACCCGACAGACGTTGTTCTGTATATAATAAATAAAATAATGTTTTTATATGAATTTGTCAATAATATATCATAACATCAAAAATTACTTCGTAAAATATGCACCCTGCTGTCGTAATGAAATTGTTTCACAGCAGAACTGTCAAACCGTGCGTCAATAAATTCTCTCATAGAAATTATGTATAGACACATCAAAGGAAAAACAAATTTGTTGTTTTTATATAATTTAGCAGCATTTTCCTATTTATTCACCTATAAACATTCTCTAGACTTCCACAAATAATTCAAGACCAAAATTAGCTAAATCGGTCCAGCCGTTCTCGAGTTTTAGCGAGACTAACGAACAGCAATTCATTTTTATATATATAGATTTGTTTTGTATGGACATATTTTCTATGAGAGAATTTATTGACGCACGGTTTGACAGTTCTGTTGTGAGAAAATTTCATTATAGTTAACAACAGGGAGCATATTTTACAAAATAATTATTCTTGGTGTTATGAAATATTGCTGACAAATTCATAAAAAAAAAAAAACAGTATTTTATTTATTATGTACAGAACAACGTCTGTCGGGTCAGCTAGTATATATATTGTGATGTAACCGTTAGAATTCCAACGTCGTAACATGTTCGATGACATTTGGCACCATGTGTAAGTAATAGCAAAATATGAGTTACTATTATGTTGCTAACACGAGTGATAAATATGAATACAATATTACAGGCACAGTATTCGAGTTGAAGCATCGCATACAAAATGAGAGAGACATAAAAACGACATGCATGAATATTTTACAAACGAGTTAGCCATACGTGTATGTGTAAATCGAAATACTCTGTTCGTTTACAGCTATACTATAAACCCATTATTATATTAACAGTTATAAAACCAGCCTATTCTTATCCGACTTGTGTGTTAAAAGTTCATGGATAAATAATTTATTTACACTTAATTGATTGCAGTATCAAAGTTTTTATGTCTGGTGAAATTTACTAATACTAAGATATAGAAAATCTTATATAAATAGATATCTAATTACACAAATGATCAGTTGTTGTATATTGTATGATGTGGTATACTGTTTCCAAATTAGACTCCTTAAATTGGGTCCATTTTTATGCAGTGTTCGTCATTCACTGTGTTTTCTTCCCAATCGGTTACTTTTGTCAGAGTGGTCGTGGCTGCTAAGACACTGCGATATTAGTCGTCGTTGGTCTTCATATTTTTGGGTCACACTGCCTCCCACTCGATGCTCCTCCACTTTTAGGGGTTTGTAGCATTGCAGGAGCAGCTCTTTTCCCCTCCACCTGGTTCTGCATACATGAGATGTTGCCAAAGAACTTCAGGATTAGGACAGTCAACGATAGCCTTTTTTACTGTTAGTCTTTCAAAAGTTCAGAACATTCATAGACATCGAATTTTCGAGTATTTTTGCCCGCCGCTCCCGTGCATTACTTACATCAGGAATCGTTTTATATTCGACCAGACATCCTTAATGATTAGGGCTGACCGTCATGCCGATTATAAAAGGTTGCTTGTTAAGTGTTGCGTGACCAGTCATGGGTGCCAATAATATTAATATCGTGTATATTTAAGCTGTTTTTATATAGAACTCAAACCTTATTTTTTTATGGAAAAGGAGGAAACAAGGAGCGTACGGGTCACCTGGTGTGAAGTGATCCCTGCCACCCTCATTCTCTTGCAACACCAGAGGATGCACAGGAGCGTTGCCGGCCTTTAAGGAAGGCGTATGTGCTTTTTTTTTAAGGTACCCATGTCGTATCGTCCTGGAAACACCGCACAAGGAAGCTCATTCCACAGCTTTGTAGTACGCGGCAGAAAGTTTCTTGAAAACCGCACTGTGGACTATGCTACACATCCAGATGGTGGGGATGATATATCCACTCGAATATAAGCATAAATATCTAAGCCCAATTCATTCAGGGCTTTGTCCTATCGTTTTTGAATCATTGGGTGTATGCAAAACCCTGGTAAAAAACTGATAGTTTTAAGCGCTAAATTAAGAAAGTTATAAGTTAATCAAGGCTTTGGATGTGAATAATTTATAGTATAAGTTTTAAGTATGAGGGCTTCTCAACCGGATTACTCCAGTCTGCGTGTAGCTTGGTCAAGAGCGGCTATGTTGAAACGAGATATGTGGTTGACATGTGAGCCTCAGGCTATTTTCACAAGCACAGGGTCACGGTACGGTGGCTGCGTGGTCAGTCCGCCATTTGTAACATGGCGGACGACCGGCAATGTCCGAGCCACGACAAAGCACAGAATATTATGAACAATCACTATGTTATCAAGTACTCATAACTTATATAGTATTAGGTATGAACAATAACGTCCTCAAACAATACTCCTTGTTGTTATAATAAAGTAGTTATAAATGTATTTTTTAATATCGACTTTTTCTAAGTTGTATATTAGGGTACCATCCGTTCGGATTAATCTGGATATGTCCGGACTTTGAGACTATAGTCCAAATTTTATTTTTAATTATGTGTAACTAGATGGTATATATATTATAAAGTATTAAAAGTACAGATTAATTAATATCCAGAAAGTCTCTAATCTTTACGAAGAGGAAATCCAAACGAGAGCAACTTAAAATTCCGGACTTTTATCGAAATAAAATGCTTTTATCCGGGTTTTTCAAATCACTAGATGGTAACCCTAGTTGTGTATGAATATTGTGTTATTTAACTGTGAAATAATTTAAATGTTTCTGCGCCGATATAACTTCTCTTTTTTGTTTCATCGTAAATCATAATAACGGCCCTGATAGGTTCCTCTCCCACACTACATGACTGTATCATAATACCTACTCCATATTATTGATATTTCATATGCATCATGATCTTGGCACTCAGTTATCTCTACGTTCGTTATAGTTTTTTGCGATAATGTTTGAATCTTAAATAACCACAAATTCAAGAGTCTCTACATAAAAATTGTATTTTGGTACTTAGATATTTTGGTGTACAATTCGGTTTTAACCCTAGTTAACTTACGTTTTTATTATACACGGAGGAATTCACGGACGAATCAACGGACATTGAAAAAATCCATTAATGGATCTTTTTCCACTTTTATGTCCACTATGATCCATTGTCAGTGTCAAAAAATCCATTATTAGGACATTAATACACGGAGTGATTAAAAAAAAAAATTACTTTAATGTATATAATTAATATATACAAGTTTTATTTTAACTATTCACATAAAAATATCAATTCAACCAAAATATGATAGCATTACTTTTGAATGCTCACCAAAAAAACTGAAACTTTATAATAGTGAATGAAAAGATCCAAAATTCTATCTCTAAATAAAATTGAATTATCGTAATAATAATTCTGTTATTATGGTTCATAATTTTTTAAGGAAAACTAATTCATCTGTTTGCTGTGAAATTTGTAAACTAAAATAATCATGTTAGCATTTAAGTTAGTTCACATTTGATTCTAATGTTATTTCGACATTTAACAACGACTCTTGCGTGTGAGTTAGCGTAGTTTGGTCATTGTTGACTGGACCCGTCGCTCGTGTGTAGAAAGCCTTAGGCAATGGACTTACGTGTGAGGTTCTTACTATCCCACGCTTCACGGGAAGCTGTGGTTACTGGTTTTTTCATGAAAACTCAAGTTATAGTATTACACGTACAAGATTTGCTTCGTGTTTATGGCTTCGTAAACGGTAAAAACACAGTTTCTCTCAGTAAATTTGAGAATGTATGTTTAATATAATACTGATACTTATCAGCTGCAGAAAGTAAGTAATTGAAGTTAAAATTTAATTCTCTTTGAAACGAAATCTGGTAACAATTGTTTTTAATTTTTGCCGATTATCAATGTTTGTAAGTATACAGGTTTTTATTACCTCTTGCTTACCTGAACCTTACGATCAGCTATAAGCTACATGAACATAATAATCTTAGATTTATTAGAAAACGTAAAAAAAATAGGCTGACTGTTATCCTCTATTTTGAGCAATGCACGCACTTTAACACAAAGTGACATACAAATCGCGAGTGTAGAGAGACGTAGCTTGTCACGCAAACTAAAGAAAAAAACGTGGCCTGTTTGCATCGGTTGTCTAGCAGCAAGAGGCTCTTTCTAGTCGTATTTAAATAATTTAAGATAATAATAATGGTACTTGAAACTGTTTCGTGGTTTTGTTATTTTTGGCCTGTGATATCACAATACTACTTCTAGCCAGGCTCACATCATGATGCTCTATAAGGTGCAGGTTTGGCCACATTATATAAAGGGCACTGTTCTCTTCCGTTCTGGTACACCCTAGTGTCAGCTAAAACCATTTAATCACATGTAGCGCAGAGCTGCTCGGATCGTCAAGGATCTCAGACTATCTGAACAGCTCGATAACTTGGCGTTGCTAGAGTCGTCGCTTTGTTGTGTGTCTTCTTCCGCGTTTATCACGGCGAGAGTTCCGAAGAGCTGTTAAGACCTGGTCTCAGCCTCTATATTACACCTTCGCATCACACGCAACAAATCCGCACCATTTGGATGTGTTGCGTTCCTTCACAGTGAGTTTTCAAAGAACTTTCACCCACGTCTTACCAAGCTTTATAAGAACATCCATACGTGTTTTTTCCAAAATATTACGACAAGGGTACCTTCAATAAAAGCGCGCACAACTGCCTAATGAAATTCCTCCAGTGTTGTCGGTGATCACTTTACATCAGATGACTTTTTGGTCTTGGTTGATGAGCGGGGCACCCAGTAGTACAGGGGCCCTCGCGACTAGCTTGTTACTTTATTTAATTAAGTCAAAGTTAGGTAATTCATACGATGCAGTCCCGCTCAGGATTCTTGAAAAACCTAAAAATTCTGAGCGGCATTACAATTGCGCTCGTCACCTGGAGACATAAGATGTTAAGTCTCATTTGCCCAGTAATTTCACTAGCTACGACGCCCTTCAGACCGCAACACAGTAATGCTTACACATTAATGCTTCACGGCAGAAAAAGACGCCCTTGTGGTACCCATTATCTAGCCGACAACATGTGTAAAGGAGCCTCTAACTGGTAATTGGTAACAAGCCAAGAGCTTTAAATTTAACTGTTGTTTTATGAATCAACCATTAGGAGAGACAATTATTAAAACATTATGAAGTGATTTGCAAACAAGGTTCGCTATTAATGTAATTTAAATGCGATTCGTGGTACATTACAATTATAATTGCAGCGTCACTAATGACTAATGATTTTGATCGTTAGATTCGCCTCTATCTATGGACGCGTAATTCTTATTTTAAAATATATCTTTTTTTTAAAGTATCAAGTTCCTTTAAGTCTATTTAAACTTGGAGTATAGATAGACTATAAAAAATCCTAATACTATAGGCCTTATGAGCTCATTGTTGCTCAGCGGGCAATGGAGAGGGCTATTCTCGGAGTTTCCCTAAGAGATCGAATCAGAAATGAGGAGATCCGTAGGAGAACCAAAGTCTTTCTCTTAGTTTATAGTGAAAACATATAACATTTCTTTGATCGGATCGGGGTTGGACTTAAAGAGATAAATCAGTAAATTCCTAATATTTGTAAAGCAAACAATTCAGTTAACCAACTGAGGTGAGCGGGTGTGGAATACTGAATTCTCATTGGTCGGGTAATGATAATGTGATATCTGACAGCGTTCGCCGTTCGCGTTGATGTGTGTGGAAGAAGGCAGAGATGTATCAGAGTCGATGTAAATGTTGGACATCGATTTTTGAGGTTCAAGCACTCGAATTCAAAGACGAGAGAGATTTCTAGAAAACTCGATATTAGTAGGTATATACACGCGGCATATTTTCACATATTTATTTATTACGAAGCCAAGGTGTATACAACTATCTTATTCTACGGACACATTTAAAATTATTTTATAATGTTGTACACTCCACTTACAAGCTAACTCGACATGCTTTGTAAGTATCATATATACATTATTTGTATGACTAAAACTTTACTTTATGTTACATAAAGCTAAAGCACTTAAAACCAATTAGAAGTATATAAGTGAAACTTTTATTACATCGTCTCAAACTTTTTCGTCTGTGTGTCGCATGTCGCGTGACGGTCGGGCAGCGCCTATAGTTCGCAGCAGCTGACCGTGTAGTGTATAGACTATTACTCATTTGTGCCAGTGCTCCACGCTATTTTGTTTATTTTTTAGTTCAATGTCTATAATGTGAAAAAAAGTTTCACTTTTACCGTGTTTTCATAAAACCACACAATCCTTTTTTTTTAATAATTATGGTTTTTTTTTATCGTGAAAACTGATTCCACGTTACGTGTTTGTTTGTAAAACGGAGAAATCTGTGAATCGTTTTATCTATTTTAGAATAGTTTTCATTAGCTTATATATCTAAATATCTACAGACGTTCCGTAGAGTATGACGCATGCACAATCCAACCATTGATAATGTCATTCATTCATTCTACAATCTTAACTAATGACTCGAGGAATTGTATTTCATATTGATATTTGTGAGACCGCCGCGTCGTCTGTTTAAGTGTGGATTAGTATTATGTATTTAAAACTTAGATTTAACATTTTTTTTTAAACTACCGTCATCGTTCCCATTGACCCTATCTGTTGTGATTATGAAAATTTATTGAAGTAGGCGTTACTTTGCGGAAATCCATAATTATTAAAATGATTTGAGTTTTCATTAGTGTTAATTCCGCCAATGCACGAGACTCGTGTCAGATTTTGGCAAGACAATATGTCCTGAGGATGCCTCGTGTAGAGGCGACACGTGTCGAATTGTTTAAAGAGAAATATTGGCGGAATTAACACTAAAGAAAACTCAAATCAATTTAATAACGTTGTGTTTATGGTTAAATTCATCTTTCCTTTTTCGCGTTGTAGACTTATCACCCACGACATGAATTTCTGTGTCCTTTTTGTGATTGTCCACACAATCTTTGAATGTTATAAGTATACTAAGCGTTTAGTGCGGAAAAGTGATTACAAAAACAGTGTTTTATCAAACAGAACAGATAATGTAGTATGTTATCAAAGTGTTTAACACATAATTGCTTTAGCAGATATGAGAAATACGTAGATTTTATATTATACTATACATGTGTGATCCGTTGATATGTATCCGTGAGTATGTATTTTATATTAAAAATTATTACGCAAACAGAAAAAAAATATGAAAAACAATCAAAATTTATTAATGAAGAATTATTTCAATCCGAGCATTATACAGTTTTTATTTTGTTTTGCTTACTTTCAGGTCAACAAGAGGGTAGTTGTGTGCACGCAGACCTAGCCAAGTTCAGATGGACAAACCCAAATACATCCACGTGAAATGGCACATTCCAGTAGTTTTAGGGGACCAACGTCTAACCGATCCAGTGATTTGAACGATCACAATAGGATACATACCGGTGATAAACCTTTTTATGCAAAGTCTGTGTGTGATAAAAGTTTTAAATTCTTTTGTGTTTCAACGATCCAATATTTGTGGTAAGACTTTTGATAATTCTAGTTATTTGAAGATACATTGTACTCATGAACATTGTACAATGATGTAGTGTGGTAAGAATTTAATAATTCTACTACTTTGAAGACACATTATGGAATACAAAGCGATGAAAAACCCTACTCATACTCCACCTATGGCCTAACTTATAATAACAACTTTTCTATCAACAGGAACTCCAGTTTATAAATCGCATTCTTACATAAAAAAAATTAAAACCACACTATATGATAATGCAACAAAAACGGTCGTACTTTCCATGAGGCCGAGTTTACCCCGTGGAGCGGAGCCCGAGTCTCACCAAGCGGCCTACCAATTGCATTTGTAGAGACACCATCATTTACGTTTCCAAACGGATAATAAAATGAAATTTATCAATACAGTTGCATAATATGAAACACATTAGATTCCTAGTTTGATATATCTTGAAAAAGAAACGGCAAAATAACAATAAATAAATGTAATAAGTTTACAAAACATATTTTAATAATTGTGTATAAATTACTCTTAATTTTGCAAATTGAAACTGGCGAAACTAAAAAAAAATTAAGTACTTACCCAAAAAAAAAAGTGCCTAAAGTCTTCCCTCCAAAAATAATATTGGTGGTTGAGTGGCAAAACTCATATTTCAACAATCTTAGTTTTTGCATATGCCTCAGAAAATGAGAAAATAGTTTTTATTACAACAAAATAATAGTAAGCCATAAACATTAGGTGTAAGCTACAAACTAACGCCTAAAAATCTTCTAATATCATCTAACCTTTTAAAAACAGGAATAGTAATTTTAAAAACATTTCATTAACAATCCATAAAGCTTATTAATATATTAAACTCGTTTCATTTGAAAGATATTAATTTCAAATCGTGTTCTAGAAAAAATAAATTGCAATGTTCATATATTTTGAAATGAACCCAACCGGTTCATTTGTGATGATGCGATAGGAAATATCAGTATGTAATTTTAATATTGAAATTTGGTGCACATTATTAATAATGACGTAGCATGATAATTAAGAAGGTATGCAGTTAAACTAAAGACGTAACTTGAATTTACAGCACATAAGCATAATTGTACAAGTAACACAAGTATTTCAATTTTAATTGAATTCTCTTTATTGCGAATTTGGGTAATATACAGGTGTTGAACATATACAAAGATACATGAGCAGCCAAACTCTGCTTATTTACAGTATGCAACATTAAAAAGCATATTAATAGTATGTAAAACCTTTACGAC
The DNA here is from genome assembly GCA_949711755.1 of Leptidea juvernica. Classification (NCBI taxonomy): domain Eukaryota; kingdom Metazoa; phylum Arthropoda; class Insecta; order Lepidoptera; family Pieridae; genus Leptidea; species Leptidea juvernica. Next base: position 5,014,900 of record CATIXQ010000036.1, on the reverse strand, counting down.
GCAAGAATAAAAATTAATATAATTGACTTTGTTGTTAATCAACCACATAACTTTAATGTTTGCTTTAAATGTAAAAGTGAGTTTGTGTGTATGTACATGAAAAAAATAACAACTATATAAATCTATTTGATAGACATTATTTATCTGAATACAACGTCTTTTTTATTTATTTATTTGAATCGTAACTCGTTTTATCGAGTTAAAAACTTTACTTGTCTAATAAATAATCTAAATATCTAAATAAATAATTAACGAAATTATGGAGACCCTAGTTGTGTGTCAACAATGCTCGCACGCTCCTTGCTCTATCCCTTCCCTTCATTGACTCTACAGCTTTTTGTAGTTGCATACTATTGTGTACCCCTACAATATTTATAACAATTATTACATAAAACACTCACCCACTATAAATGCTCACCGCGAACAATCCAGACACATTTTTACATCACTGTTAACTCACTAATCATTATCATAATCACTTGCACCAATTAACAGATCTCATTTCTAAAATCTACAGTAAACAAGTCGTCGACCACATCACAAGTCGTGTATCACTTCACTGGAAATCACGGAGTTGTAACCGGTTCGTAAGTAGGTGTAGCGTAGACGTAGGTAGTTGTATTGTTTACAGTGACCGGGCGACCAAAACCCTCTATCAACACGCGTATCGTCGCTTCGCTCTCGACAGCGGTACTAGCTCGAGTCCGTGGGCGACCGCTCCCCTCGCCCCGGCAATATAACTCCATCTTGCTCTAGCCTCTCACGACGTGCGCGTGCGTCGTTGCCAGTTGCCACGTTTCACTTCAGCCTACAGTCACAATGGCAACGCTTACAATTTTTTGTGCTGTGTTAATGTTTGGAAATAAGGGGTCATAATGTAGAGAGTAGATACTATTACGTCTTCGAATAATTAGGGAGGGGGGAATCTTTAAAGCTTATAAATACCATTGTTAGGAGCAAATGAAGGTTTCCTATGACTTTTCTTTGGTTACTAATTTTATACGGCTATCTTTGGCAAATGGTAATTGCCACTACAAAATAATATATATTATCCCCCTTATTTATAATAGTCTGCTAACTTAAAGCATTGCTAATTCTCACTCTGTCTTCTTCTATTGACCTAAGTCAGAATGAGAAAAAACACTCCTAAGCGGCTGTTTAAAGTTAGCGGACCATTATGAATAAGGGGGTATATATTTACTCATTTACAATATTTTATTACATAAGACATGTGAAGCCAAATTGGGTTGACTTATTATCATTTGTCTAAAATTTGAATTTAGAAAAGCCTTAACAATGTTTTATTTTACTAGAAACAAAGGAATTGTCGAATATTTTAAATTGGACGTATAAATATAATATTAATAACAATGTAGCAAATTCTTCTAGTCGTAAAGAAATATAGAGTTTTCGTTTTAATAAAATATGAATGAGATATTGAAGTTTTGCGTCGCGGTCGTAAGCTTTTGGTAGAGTCGCCTCAAGCATTATATAATCCCGTCCCTTATCTTAGGTAAACGGGACGCTCGATCCCGGTCCGATATTGGGGAACGTGTCAGGTGCTACCGCCAAGCCGATACCTGCCTTCTCATCCCTAATGTTATTATAATATAAAATTTTAATTAGCATAATTACTTAATGTTTAACTACTTAGTAAATGTAAATATTCTGCAGATAGTAGTTGTTCAACTACTATCTGCAGAATATTTACATTTTCTGAATATGGATATATCCATTTTTGCTTTCGTACTTATAATAAAATAATAACTAAAAAGTTTTTAGTTATTTGAATTACTGGCAGCTTAAAAAAGTGCTGTGGTATTTAAAATGGTACGTTCCGAATTTAAATACTTGAGCGAAGATGTCTCTTAGAGAAAACATTTTGCCTACTACATACATACCACAGAGTACCTTTGTATGATACCAGAAATACACTTTGTGTTTGAAGTTACCAATTTTTATAAAATGTCATACATTTTTAACTTGAAAATAAAAAAAGTACATAATATTCTTATTGCCGTTGAGCGCTCCAGCGGAAGAGATAGAAAAACTGATAAAAAGTGAAATTAATTTTTAAATTGTATTGTTTAAAACTAAAAACGCTGCTTACCAAACAGATGTAAAAAACAAATTTGTATAAATTCCGGTGAGTTCCTTGATGTTCTTCTCAAGTGCTCTATTTTTAAATACAACTCTACATAGATTTTACAAACTAAATAACAATCGAAATAATAGGGATATTCATTAAAAAGCCCTTTAATTGCATTTTAGTAATAAGATCTTAATTAAATAATTTTAAAGATTAATCACTCTTAGTATTTGCTTTGCTTTAGTAAATCGTAATATTCATAATATTTTAATGAATGCATCGACATTCACTTGTTTACAGGAAAAAAACAAGTTATTCATTTAAAAGTCTTATTTTTGGCATAAAAATGCTACTAAAATGTACTTCAATATGCTTTTTTAAACTTGTTGTTTTATTGGTCGTAATGTAATATCTTATTATCAAATAGCATCTGCCCGATTTTAATGTTAGTTCTATAAGACGCCAGATTTAGAATCATAAAAATAGACGATCGCCTCTGAAACCGGTTACTAAAAACTTTTCTGATACAGCTTCAGATAAAATCGAATTATGATGATAATAATATCTTGCAATATTGGCAAATATGTACATATGTAAAAATCAAACCTTAAAAGTTAATAATCTTATTTGTTCTTTTTGGAAAACTACTAGAAAATTTTAACTAATATTAAAAAATAGTACAATTATTTTAGTGGTCACCTATTTCAGAAATAATTCATTATTTTTGGTTAACGAGTGAATAATCTTACATGTTCGCTTGGGCGAGTTTTATAACTTTTAAATTGTTCTCAATTTTTCGATGGACTCTATTCTTTGGACTCTGTTTTGAAATTGTCAATGTCAGTATGTAAACAACGAATAAATTATGTAACTTTTTGCATTTTTATACTATTAGGGGCGTGTTTTGTAATTTTTGAATTGTTCTCAATTTTTCGATGGTCTCTATTCTTTGTTTTATGTCAATTTAATTTGTTACATACGTTAACAACGAATGAATTAGTTAACTCTTTGCATTGTTATACTACTAGCTACTGTCCGGTAGTTCACTCGCATCCTCTTATCATAAAATTTTTTCGACACTTGCTCTGTGAAAGATAAAATCATCAAAAAGTCTGTATGCTATTCTAGACTATTCTATCTTGGCTTTATTATATTCCAAACATTCATACTTTAATATTAGATAGACATTATTTAACCGCACTTTTCGGAATACGGTACAAAACCTTTCTTTTTACGTTTTTTTTGTTTTATAAAAATAAGGGACGAGACGAGCAAGGCGTTCAGCTGATGGTAATTGATAGGCCCTGCCCATTACAATGCAGTGCTGCGCAGGATAATTGAAAAACCCAAAAACAGACCAACACACAGTAATGCTTACACATTACTGCTTCACGGCAGAAATAAACGCCGTTGTGGTACCCCCACTGGTTGAACGTAAAATAAAATAAACTAAAAATAATATAAGTATATGATATAAATAACAAACAACTTTTTATATAACCAGACTAGTGATGATCATAATTGATACGAAACCAGTACTTGTTCGAAAATTAATATCAAGTTTGTGGAAAAGTAAACACGTACGGCTCACTGGATGTGGGTCAGAGCAAGTTTTTGTTTTAACTCAACTCACAGTGTAACAACGAGCTCCCTCAACCGGGCCGTGAACACTGAACATGCATATTTGGTAATTAGATACATGGCAATAGAACTGTTACTCGAGCAATATTAGTTCAAATTCAAATTCAAATAGTTTATTTCTCAAAATAGGATAACCGCATCACTTTTTGAAGTCAAGAAAATATAGAAATAATAGAATAATACAGTCCTACTGCTTATAAATTAAAATAGTATGCAGACCTTAAAATTATTTACATTGCTTTAATCCCATGCACTTTTATCTGTTATATTATCTTTAATTGTATAATAAGCTTTTTTTAAAAGTTTCTGTTTAACAAATATTTTAAACTTTTTTAATTGTAGTTTGCAAATTTCTTCAGGGATTTTATTATTAAAACGGACACATTGTTCTCTGAATGATTTGTCTATTTTCGTTAGCCTTGTGTGAATCAGAGTAAGATTATGTTTATTTCTAGTGTTGCAGTTATGAATGTCACTGTTTTTTTAAAACGATCTATATTTTTATGCACAAATATTAGGTTTTCAAATATGTATTGACATGGTACTGTTAATATGTCGATCTCCTTAAATTTATCTCCCAACGACGAGACGAGTTAGATACCCATTCGAGGGTTTGTATTGCATATTAGCTTTAAGTAACTTTACTTGTATAAAAAATTCTCAGTACATTTAATCTTAAAATTCAAGACAGTATGGTCTAAGTTCTGATAGTAATAATCGAAGTCAAAAATCATGATGATGCAGATTTATTTATTTATCTATTTATTAGGGCAACTTATAAGTAACACTGTTTATATGTTACACGTATATAAATAGGATATATATATGTACACATATATAAATAGGAGTTATTTCAATTACGATTAAATTAACAATGTGCTTGTAAAAAGAATAGGAGAGTCCCAGGCCCAAGGGCATCGTTTGAGGCGACTAAGGGCGTTTAGAAAAGGGAGAGTAACGCTACTGTCCTATGAAGACAACACGAACGGGCCAGACTGGGTTAAGTATCACACTCGCACAGAAAACTACTGTGAAATAGCGGCCTAGCGTCGCTATGTTTCACATAGATTAGTGTCGAGGATTGGAGCCCTTCCCCACGTCCCTCCACCAAAATTGGTCAGCGGTCCTTAAAGAGATATTAGCCCAGGCTCTGTTAAAGTTGGAGAATATGTCACAGGGTATCCTCGCTCGGGCCGCCCGTTATATTCTGGAGAAAGAACCGCACATTTCCGAGGACAAACAAAGCATCAACACCCGATCCACTGTTACTTTGGACTTTTGCATCAACTTCAATTTATGCGCCGTCCACCACCACATCCTTGACACGGCGCAAACGGCCATATTTTTCCTTAAGGAGACGCATCTGCGGGTCAGACATCTGCGTCAATAACACATCGTCTCAACATAGCAATACAGCATCTTTAACATACCCTGGGTACAAAATTAAGCATATTTTTTGCCTCATGTTAGGGTTCGTGTGTTCGTTAGGAGGATATCTGCTGATGCAATTTTGAGCGTGAGCACCAACATCTAATCTATGCGTATGTCTACAGGTGGTAACGCAGAAACGGATCATCTCATGCGCTGCGTTCAAATGCCTTTTTTTATGAAAATAAGAGACGATACGAGCAGGACGTTCAGCTAATTGTAATTGATACGCCCTGCCCATTACAATGCAGTGCCACTCAGGATTCTTGAAAAACCCCAAAAATTCTGAGCGGCACTACAACTGCGCTCGCCACCTTGAGACATAAGATGTTAAGTCTAATTTGTCCAGTAATTTCACTAGGTATGGCGCCCTTCAGACCGAAACACAGTAATGCTTACATATTACTGCTTCACGGCAGAAAAAGTCGCCGTTGTGGTACTCATTATCTAGCCGGCATCCTGTGCAAAGGAGCCTCCCACTGGCAATGGACGACGTGCTTGCATAGATCCTCTCGCTAAAAACGTAGTTTTGCGTGACTTCAACGGGCATAATATTTCTGCGCATAATTTTGCTATTGGCGTATGGTCTGTCCCAATCGGTTGATTCCCAGACGTGGATAGCCACATGCAGTCCATAATAGATCGTCTGCTGACTACACATCCCGATAGTTATCAGGTCTCTGTCGACGTCCCTCTTAGAACTATTATCTCTGCTAATAATCAGAGATGCAATACATCAAACTTGTTATAATTCTAAAGGAGTTGGATATGGAATTAATAAATCGCCCTTAGTGCGTTTCTCAATAAACCTTATTCCAAGCGCTTACCAAACTGTCAACTTGTTACTACAACTTAAACTACCAATGTTTGTCAATTGCATTGTATATACCGCATATATCACGGGGAGTGTTCCGAAGAGCTGTTTCACCTGATTCCTGCCGCCGAATTCGCACGGCACGCCACAAGTTAGGATATCATCCTCACCATCTGGATGTGTGGCGGTCCTCCACAGTGCGGTTTTCAAGGAGCTTTCTTCCACGTACTACAAAGCTGTGGAAAGAGCTTCCTTTGTTTCCGGGACGATACGACATTGGTACCTTCAAAAATAGCGCGTGCACCTTCCTTAAAGGCCAGCAACGCTCCTGTGAATCCTCTGGTGTTGCACGAGAAAGTGGGCGGCGGTGATCACTTAACACCTGGTTACCCGTCCGCTCGTTTGTCCCCCTTTTCCATAAAAAATGCAGTAATTACACCGGGCCATCAAGTAAATTCTGCATAGCAATTACAGATAAAAATGGCAAACAAATTATTGAATTTCAATATCAAACAAGAACGTGGAAATAACTATAAAATATTATACAAAGCCTTGTGTACAGGGGATTTCACGGCTAATAATTTGAATGAATTCAGGCTTAGGGTATTTGCATATCAGTGTCGGGTACGGTAAGAGCACCGCACAAAGGTAGGGACAATATATCGTAGTCTGGGCCGCTATCTCCTTTTGTACCGTGAACGCTGCTTAGGATGGTGTAGAGAACTGGCAACGTGCCATGACTGCTTAGACGGTAAAACACGATCCGTTTGATAAATAAAATTAAGCTTACACATTTACTACTGAGAACTTATTGTTCAATAAAAGCAGGTTTGTTGTAGATTTTACAAATTGCAGAATGTATATATGTATTAAAACATGCACCATAATATAAAACCAATATAAAACGAATAAATAGGTACATTAACACACGCACATATACACAAATACACACTACACGCACACATACACATCCAAACATAAAATAAACACTATAACCGATTATAACATAGTATAATAATAGGTATATATATTAAATTCGCATTCATACGCATAATATTATTCTTTTGATGTTTAAACTATACATATTATTATGTTAAAGTAAATTAAGTTGAAATTCATTTAAGTCGATTTTTTTGTTTATAAGTTAAAGTAATTTAAGTTGAAAACTCATTAGTTGATTTTTGTTTATATAGAGAGACCTGTAATTATATGTACACTAATTTCTAAGACTAATTTGTAATATTTATGCTGTTGGTCTTTTCAATAAATAAATAAAAATAATGATTTTTCAAGGAAATTTGTAAACGAAAACACGTTTTTGTTTGAAAGACTGAGAGGATTATAAAATCGACAGAAGCTATTTTGTTCTCATTTTAAATAAAGCTTGGTCATTGAAGAGGTTAATAATTTAGTTTACAATTCTTTTATCCATCATTCATTTATACATCAATTAATATTTTATTTTACAATTTCATCGCATTTATTATTTTCATTTAGAAGTGGGAGTGTCACGCAGCCGTCTTTTGACGTCAGCACAATCGGGCCAGACTCGTCCGGGTTAATTACCACACTCGCACAGAATACCAGCGTGAAGTAGCGGCCTAGTGCCGCTATGTTTCGCATAGGTTAGTGTCGAGGACCGGAGGCCATTCCCACCCCCCCCCATCCCCAACAAAGATTATGAAAGCGGTCCCTAAAGAGATAGTACCCCGTAGTAGTAGTAGAGGAGGGTACCGGCTCTACCAAAGTCGGAGAATCCCTCCCCGAGCACTCTAGCTCGGGCTGCCCTTCGTATTCTGGGGAGGGCACAGTACCGCGCATGACCAAGGACAAACGAGGCAGTAACACCACGGCACCCCGCTCCACACTCAACGTGGACTTTTGCAACAGGGGAATTCACTCCAACTTAAACGCCGTCCACCACCACCTTGAGACGGCGAAGCCGGCCTTGTGTTTCCTTACGGAGACGCAGATATCTCGACCTAGCGATACGTCATATTTAACGTACCCCGGGTACAAAATTGAGCACAATTTTTTGCCTCATGCCGGGATATGTGTGTACGTTAGGGAGGATATCTGCTGTCGCCGTCTCGGCAATTTTGAGGGTAGGAACCTGTCCACTCTCTGGCTCCGCGTAGATTTAGAGGACCGCGTCCGCATCTATGCGTGTGTCTACAGGTCCCATAGTGGTAACGCAGAAACCGATCATCTCATGGGCTGCGTTCAAGCGGCAATTGACGACGTGCTTGCACAGATCAGCGCGAATTGTCGGGGACCCAGTACTCTGTGAACGGCTGGATCACTTGGCGTTGCGTAGAGACGTCGCTTCATTGTGTGTCTTCTACCGCATTTATCACGGGGAGTGTTCCAAAGAGCTGTTTTACCTAATTCCTGCCGCCGAATTCCACCTTCGCACGACACGCCACAAGTTAGGATATCATTCTCACCATCTGGATGTGTGGCGGTCCTCCACAGTGCGGTTTACAAGGAGCTTTCTTCCACGTACTACAAAGCTGTGGAATGAACTTCCTTGTGCGGTGTTTCCGGGACGATACGACATGGGTACCTTCAAAAAAAGCGCGTACACCTTCCTTAAAGGCCGGCAACGCTCCTGTGATTCCTCTGGTGTTGCAAGAGAGTATGGGCGGCGGTGATCACTTAACAACAGGTGACCGTACGCTCGTTTGTCCTCCTATTCCATAAAAAAAAAAATATTGTCTTTCTCGGAGCCCTTATTAGTATTCTGAAATAAATCATCTGAAAGTCCCGTCAACGAAAACTTGTTCATAAAATCACTTGAAACTTAAGTGCGTATAGTGAATTTGCATAGAAATATACTCGTTTTTGGTTTAGTAAATAAACATAACCATGACGATCGGTTATTCCGGCGATCTTGATCGCATCATCGGTATCAGTATCTTACCTACCAATACTTCGTCTACCAGACAAAAGTACATGTTCGCCATTCGAGCACTTTACTGCCCCAAAGGCCAACTGTCCGTCTAGCTATTTGCCCTGCCCACTGCCACTTCAGCATTTCATGCAATTGCAATCAACTGTGTTATGTCGGAGACTTTGGTTCTCCTAGGAATCTCCTCAATTCTGATTTGACGTCACGGGGAAACTCCGAGCATAGCCCTCTCCATTCCCTATGAGCGACCATTAGCTTTCTCTTCACACACACTGGTTAAAAACCTTCATCTTAGAACACTGGTTTTTCGGATAAAAAGTTTTGAAGATTAGTTTGCACTAAAAATATTTTTAAATTGGCCTCACAAATAGATGCTTTAATTTTATCTATAAATATAGATATTATGAAGCTCTCAGTAAATGTAGATAGTGCATGATGTTTTGGTATCTATGGAAAAGAAATCTGTTAGGGGAAAAATATTCGTTTACATAGTGAAAGTGTTTATCTAAAGCGTTGACGGCGAGGGAAACGTAGGGATATCAACGTTCACCGTGATGGGTTCACCTAACGACCGACACCCGACATCGTCACACCGCCGCACCGCGACTAACTTACACAAGACTTTTTATATTGGACGATCACGGTAACTGCACGACATTGGTATGTCATTAGGTCCGAAGAAAACAACATCGTCCGACGATATCGGTTTGCATTGGGTTGCATAAACAAATGCTTTCAATGTCGCGCCATATCTGAGGTCGTAGAAACTAGTTTTACTTATTTACTTAAATTCCTGTATCCTCAAGCTGGGGCAGAGAGCATCCACAGTGCATCTCCATCGCGATCCTGAGAATCTCTCTTAATTTCACTCCAGGTGTTTCCGATGTCTTTCGCTTCGCTAATGACAGTCCGCCGCCAGGTTTGTTATGGATGGCCACGTTTTCCTTGAAGGTTCCAGTCTAGGGCTTGCCTCGGTATATGGTTGGAAACCCTCCGGAATGTGTGACATATCCAGTAGAAACTAGCAGCAGTTGGAACTAAGTTGCATTTGCCTTACAATTTATTACTAGTGTGATCCGGCAAAGGTAATCCAGCAAACGTTATTTTGCCATTTTAATTAAAATACCCGCGCCCGCTGATTGTATGATTTGTCATATGTAATGGAATGTAATTAACTGAATTATTTGTGTTTTTAAACTGTTATCATCGCGGAACTTTAACATTGTAATTAATATGACGGGTCAAGTGTCATTGTGTCAAGAGTTTCTCGCCTCCTCCGCAGTTACGCCTCGTCCACGATTCACACAATTGGATCGAAATATCGGCATCAAATTAATAAAATTTACTTCGTGAGTATCGTATTGTACTGAATTATTTGTATTGCGAATATAGAGGTATTTCTAAGTGAATTAATATGCGTTCTGAATAATAATCATTAATTATACACTAAAACCTGCTCCAAACCACGCTGCATCTTATGGTATTCGTCTTACAGTATTATTCCGATCGGTTCGGTAGTTTTCGTAGAGTAACCGAAGAAGGTTCTACATTTATAATTATCGATAGATTTATTAGTTAAACATTCCTACCGAGATATGTCGTTTTTATATCTCTAAATTGTGCGAACGAAGCCCAAATTGCGTCGTCTGCTGATATCGGCACGACATCGCTGTCGGCAACGATATTCGTGACAATAAAGATTCATTCTGAAACCGTTGGTAAGAAAATGTATGAAACTATCAACTCCACGATATCGTGTCGTCACCTCTATCTCCCTGTATGAGAACGCTCAATCTTGCTTTCATAAGTTTTCTCAAACGACAAACTGATAAGAGTGCTATTCGGTATTCATTTTCACTGATTTCATTCCTAACTCAACAAAGTGACACCCGCTTACCTCAGCACGATCAATCAAAGAGCTTTTTGTGATAGATATTATGGGCAGATGATTTCGGTAAACATCTTGATCAATATCATTTATCATCAAGAAGAATAGAGTAGAAGTAGAAGAATAATAATAACTAGGGAACTAATAGACGCGTAGGCAGAGTTTTGCTTTAGACAGTTTAGTTCGTTTTGCTTTACCAGTGGGAGGTACTCCTTTACACAGGATGCCGGCTAGATTATGGGTACCACAACGGCGCCTATTTCTGCTGTGAAGCAGTAATGTGGAAATATTACTGTCTTTCGGTCCAAAGGGCGCCGGGCTAGTGAAATTACTGGGCAAATGAGACTTAACACCTTATGTCTCAAGGTAACGAGCGCGCTACATTTTAGCCGCTCAGAATTTTTGGGCTTTTCAAGAATCGTATCAATTACCATCAGATGAACGTCCTGTACGTCTCATCCCGTATTTTTATATAAAAAATGAAAATTTTTACCGTCTTTGTTATTTATAGTACGTTAACGACTTTTTTATGCAGTATGTAAGCGCTGTGATAAATCTGATAATAGATAAAAAAATGTGGGCAATTGAGGTAGAGCGTATGACCGGTACTGACCTCGTACCAATTACCCGGCCATTAGCGAAACGAACACAATACTCCGCATTAAGCGGATGTCCAACCACGTAGGCGCCCGCACTCCGCACTCGCTCAATTTGCATTTGTTTGGAATTAGACCGGCAGCTAAACGGTACAGCGAACCTGTAATCATCTCACGAAAATGCTGGAGACTAGAATTGCACAATCCTTTATCGTTCGCGGTTTCGAATTATCAATTTGAGATGGGAAATAGTTTTGTCTTTGAAATTTAGTGCCTGGATTGCAATTAAGTGTTAATAAGTAATATATAAAATTGACGTTCATTCTCAGTAGCTGGTGAATCCATATGGCGACTCACATAGGGGTCAGACGACGGTTCTGTATGCAATATTCAAATTCAAATATTTTTATTCAAAATAGAATGTGATATCACTGATTGAAAGTCAAAAACTACCACCCATTCCAAGACGAATGCCTTAGACCTGAGAAGAATGGGCGCAAACTCAGGGGACTTTTTTTTCATCAAAAAAATATGCAAAGCAATATTGTACAATTAAACTTATTATTTAATAGCCTGAGGGCGGTCGCTCCATTCCCAATCTGTGGTATCATTGAGAAATTCATTCATTTTAGAGTAACCTTTACCACACAAACGTTTTTAACAATTATTCTTTTGAAGTATGTCATGTCATAAGTGGATGTGTGGTGCGTTACGACTTCCATCAAAAAGTTATGATAAGGTTTAGGATATACAACTACTAGGAGGTACTAGATATCAGTCGGATCATCTGTTTTTCAGATCAGATCAGATCACTAGTGGAAAAAGACTCGAATTGAAATTATAGTATAATTGGTTATTATATGATGAGCAGGAGAGCCTAATATTCGCATATTATGAAGAGCGGCTCAAATAATCGAAGTCATCTCCAATAGGTTTGAATCTTAAGCTTTGCGTAAGAACGAATTTCTTGCCACGCACAGCCACTTTGTGGAATCAAATACCGGCTGCTGTTTTGCCGAACCGATATGACTTAGGGACATTCAAGAAAAGAACATACCACCTTAAAGACCGGCAGCGCATCTACCCCTGGTGTTGCGGATGTCCATTCGCGGTTGCCTCACCACCCATCACATGAGCCTCATTTCCATTTGCCCATCTTATATAAAAAAGTGGGGTCTTGGAAGTATATATGTATATTTAAGTAAGTATATTGTATTAATTATATCGTTGTCTTATACAGGCTATGCCTAGTTTGGGGCAAGATAAATTGTGTAAAAGTGTGTCAATATTATTATTATTATATAGTGCTCGGCGTGTCTAAAGAAGTTTTCACTCCAAAATAGCCACGTGATCGTCCATTTATCTCAGACATATGAACAATTCAAGCGTTCACACACACAATTACACCCATAGTTGAATCTGGAACTTGAACAATTATCCCATGAAATAAAAACTCCGCGTGTAATTATGAAGACATGTGCGCCAATGAACAGCGTCGGCTTTCGAATGGATGTTTCACGTTCTCTTTATCACAGTAATTGTAAGAACATATTGTCAAATTATTTATTAGTTTCAGTCTCTACGTTTTGTAGGGCTTTTTTTTTGGAATAGGAGGACAAACGAGCGTACGAGTCACCTGTTGTTAAGTGCTCACCGCCGCCCACAATCTCTTGCAACACCAGAGGAATCACAGGAGCGTTGCCGGCCTTTAAGGAAGGTGTACGCGATTTTTTTGAAGGTACCCATGTCGTATCGTCCCTGAAACACCGCACAAGGAAGCTCATTCCACAGCTTTGTAGTACGTGGAAGAAAGCTCCTTGAAAACCGCACTGTGGAGGACCGCCACACATCCAGATGGTGAGGATGATATCCTAACTTGTGGCGTGTCGTGCGAAGGTAGAATTCGGCGGCAGGAATCAGGTTAAACAGCTCTTTGGAACACTCCCCGTGATAAATGCGGTAGAAGACACACAATGAAGCGACGTCTCTACGCAACGCCAAGTGATCCAGCCGTTCATAGAGCACTGGGTCCCCGACAATTCGAGCTGCGTTGCACGCGGTCAAATGGATCGAGCTGATTAAGGTAAGGTAAGCAATACTCCATGTGTGGCCGGACCTGCGCTTTGTAGGCTTGCTTTTAGAGTGAGTTTTTATGAGATTTTAAACTAAAATTATATTTTTCTGCTTCTGCAGCAATCAAAGCATCTTTTATTGAAAGTATCATCTTTTTCATATTTAATTTATATCGTATGTGTATATTTTTTTTTTCGTTTTCAATTTATTTATTCAAAAATTATTAAATCACAAAATAAAAGTCAAAAATCTTGCTTAAAAGCTATTCAACACTGTGCCTGAACTAAGTAATAGAAACATAAAAACCACAAAAAAATAAAAACTTAATAAAGACAGGAATAAAGTAATCTACGGTTACAATATAAAAAAAAAATGAATATATATATATATTTTTTTTTTTAAATTTATTTAAAATACAATGTAGTTATAGCTTACAATATAATAACACACACTTAAACTTTAGGAAGCTTATCTGTGTGTGAATTCGCTTAAAATAAAACTACATAATATTTAAAAAGAAAAGAACAATTATTTTCAATTAATGCAGTTATTACAAGATCTTATTTTAAACAAAGTTGTATAGAAATCCATAAAATGCAAAATAAAAAATAATTATCAACTAAATGTTAGTAATTACAAATTAGTTGTCAATGATTCTGGTGATAATAGTAACGCCAAGAGGCGAAAGTATTGTAAATTTTGTATTGTCTTTAAGTAAATCAAACATTTAAAGTAATTGAAAGATCCTGCTATACGGTACTTCATAGATAAGTATAAGTGAGGCTAATAAAGCTTAAAAATATAGTGAGCAACTACGAAAATATTTCGCAACGAAATTCTATTATGTTATTCAAACAATTTATCGTGAGTATCAGCTGGTACGTCCTTGTTCGGGTTCTGCCCAGTGACCATTGGTCACAGGAAGCCAGTCATTGTGTCGCTGTCGCAGTGACCCGAGTACATAGCTCGTGATACAGCGATGACAACAATCATTGCAAGATACCACTATATCCTCTTTAACAACACCAATTTTATTTTCGGCGCCAATTTTGTGTGACGAAATAGCTACGAGTCTAGTAAGTTATCGTATATTGAGATTGAGAACCGTTTAAATTGTATTCGATGTGCTCTAATGGAGTAATCATCTACATACTCGTATGAATTGAATGCTTTAAATATAAGATTACATTTTTTGCTTGTTTTAATTATTGTCATGAATGTCACAGATTTTATTTGTTACTAGCCTTTGAGTTTTCCCGCATAGGTTTCATTTACATGGCAGCCTATCCGTTGAATCGATTTTGCTCATAATTTCATGCAATTGTCAGTGAAAGTTCCATAAAAAATCGTTTGAATTTTCGTGTACCTACAGATTTTTTTTTATATAAAAGGGGGCAAAAGACATCCGCAACATCAGTTGTCAAGAAATGCGTTGCCGGCCTTTAAGGTATGCCCTTTTTTTGAAGTGGTATCCACCCTAAGTGGTATCGGGTCGGGAAAGCCGCATCAGGTAATTGATTCCACAAAGTGGCTGTGCGAGGCAAGACATTTCTTGCAAAACGCGCGGTTATGGAATGCCAGATGTCAACGTGATGCGGCTGGTACTTGGTGGTGGTAGAATAATTATAATTTGAAATATTCTAGAATGTTTGCATTAAAATCAAATACAAAATTTAATATTATAGTTATTTCATTTTAACAGAACTTTCGTACATATTTTCCGTCCCACGATTGCGCAATTTTTGTGAAGTGAATATTTTTTTTGCGTGTTTAACGTTTTTTTTCAGGGAAAAAATCATATTAGTTGGCGCCACTGGCTAAAAATTAGTTATTTATATTTTATATTCCATATAATTCCCTGTATTGTTTATTGTTGCTAGATAGCTATTTTACCTTTGAATGACATGAGCTCTCCAACACAATGATTATAACTTCAAATTGTAAGGATGACGTCACATTTTGCAAGAGCTTCCCACATGAATGCGGGTGTATTATCACATCAATTAAATCGTATTGACCCGTAGTGACCGGACCTCTGTCGCCTTCTTTACTCAATTACACGTGTCATTGACAAAAACGCTTTAGTCGAGGACGTGGATAATTGGAGTTAACGTGCAGGTTTGTGACGTCATTCCTATTCCTTAAATAAATGCGTTCGATTTCTTAACACTTGTTAATTTACTAACGTAAAATTCGTGTATATGTTGATGAGTATCTTTTAATAATATTTATTGAGGCAAAAAGTATAATAAAGAAAGTGTAAAAAGAAAGAAAGTGTAGAAAGTGTATAAGGCCAGTGTGAATGAAAGTGTTGGAAGGGGTAGACGTAGGTGGACGTTTCAAGATCAAATCAGGGACGTCTTGAAAAAAGGCCAGGTCAAGAGTACCCTAAACCGGAGAGCATGTATGAAAGGAATAATGAAAGTGGACGAAGCGAAACAATTATATAAGAATGTAAGGATCGTAGCAAGTGGAAAGAAGTGGTCTCTGCCTACCCCTACGGGAAAAAGGCGTGATTATATGTATGTATGTAAAAGTATAACTCTATTCTAGTATTTTAGCAAACACCACAGTATTGCACCTGCGTTTCATTTTGATTCAAATTTCGATCGATTGCAAAATAGAGCCTTCCTGAAAATCACGCGATTGTGCGCTGCTTTCCGGAATTTTTAAAGAAAGAAACTTCTTTATGCGCTCCATGTTTTATTATTTGAGTTTTGAATGAGACTGACCTGTCTCGGTCGGCTGCAACGCTTGTTGGATTAATTCGGTTAAAGTCTGTCATTCAAAACAAAATTATATGGATACTAATACCAAATTGTATTTTGTATTTCGAATCTCATCTTGATGAAGATTTCCTACCAGGTGGGAGTGTTATTTGTACATAAAGTCGGCTGTACCGTTTGATAGCGCACCAAGTGGAAGTACGTGCAATATTTATGTTTTAGTTTGAAGGGCGTTAGCTAGTGAAATTATTGGTATCTAAGAGGATTCATATGGCAAAATATATGTTCAATTCGTTTCATATAAATGAGCGCGCGGCACTGAGCAATCATCGGAGTTATATAATGGTGAATTTTGTAGTTTTTGTTCTTCAATTTCTTTTCAAATACTGCTATTTTAGTACATTAAATTCCCTATAATAATAATAATCTATTGCCAGATTTTGCCGAGACAACACGTCCTGAGGATGCCTCGTGTAGAGGCGAAACACGTGTCGAATTATTTAAAAAACAAATATTGGCGGAATTAACACTAAATAAAACTTAAATCAATTGTATAATTATGGATTTCCACCAAGTAACGCCTAATTCAATATTTTTTTTAATAAAAGTTAATTTTTTCACTGACCATACTACATTTTAACTTACTACTTATAAAACATGTTTTCTTAAATCTATAGGTAAAATTAAATAAAATTAATTAATGTTCTGCAACCACTTTGTTGATCAGGTTGTATTTCGACATATGCCTCCCCCAGTTTCTTCCACTTATCTGTATCTAGAGTTAACTTCTTAAAAAAATCCCTATGCAATGACGCATATTTTATTCCAAAATAATTGTGCAGTACAAGTTCTGACGCGGCAAATGTTGTCTTGTCAATCAAATTAAGTACCCCACGCCCGCTTATTGTATGAATTGTCATATTAATATATACCCAACTAATATGCTGAGTAGCAAACCTTTTTGGGACATACTCGTAACACTGCAAACACAGTTGTGTTTGCAGTTAGCCGGTTTGGTAATAAGTTTATTATGTTGGTATAGAATAAGCCTTACTTTAGTTTTTAATGTATGTTAGTTTTAATTAGTTTAGGCATATTAGAGTAATTTTTTAGATAAGTTTTTTAATGTTATTATATTTTGTAAATGTTCACGTGTATTTGTAGTGTTTGTTCTAAATAAAAATATACTTACTTACTTACTATTATGTACACGGACTAGTAAAAAAAGAAGGACTCCGCGCCGTGATATTAGAAAGTGAAACACCGTTATACTAGTGTGTGTGCGGTTACGGGATATAACCAGATACACAATTTTTCTCCCTTAAATAATCATATATCCACAAATACTTTTATAGTATTGTTTTTACACTTTTTCACAACGCACGACGGCATTTTTAAAATATTTTATTGCGACGCAAACTGATCTGTCACAGACGATGGTAAATCTCAAAATGGCGGCCGATCGGCCTGTATTAGTGTAAGTGTATGCATGGGGCTATGTATTTACACGTTCACTGTTATGTAAGGTGACGCGGAGTCCTTCTTATTTTACTCGTCCGTGATTATGTAATGAAATGTCACTTACTGAATTATTAGTATTGCGAATATATAGGTATTTCTAAGTAAAAAAATATAGGTTCCAGATAAGTAAACACCAACATATCATATACTTAACCTTCTCAGACATACCTCTGCATCTTATGGTGTAAGTATTATTCCGATAGGTTCAGTAGTTTTCTCTGATAACCGAACAAAAAAAGGCATAAATGGAGATAGCTAAACTTAAAAAATAAAAAAATCCTCACATTTACAATTTTTTTTCACCAATGATACTCTAAATATAAAAATCCTGCTACAGTGCTTAGTACATATTATTTATTTTTGAAAAAAAAAGATCTCATATTCATGGGCCTACATTTTAAAAAAATATAACAATCTTCCTCTTCTCTGAGCAAGAACTTCAGCCTTATAAATCAACTTGGTATAATGTTATACCCTTTTATATCTGAGAATAAACCAAGAATATGTAAAATTTTGACTATATCGCTAACAACACTGTCAATAGAATAATAATTCTGAAGTTTTCCGAATGTCAGGCAGCCTTGAAAATAAATGCGAGAAAATTTATACGTCCGGATAAGCCCTGTTTCTGAATATCTAGTCTTAATAATATCAACAGTTTGCCGATTACCCCTAAACCACTCTTGCACACCAGTATTTCTGGCCAAACTTAGAATTAGAGACCATTCTCTGTGTGACTGTAGACTAAATGAAGGAAATGTAGACCATTTGTTCTTTAATGAATTCTTCCGTGTATCATTTTATAACTCCTGTTAACCGCCCCACTTTCGTGAAATACCACATCTCCCGGGTTTTCACTCCCTTTGTAAATATTTTATGTGGGCTAGCTGACCCAGGAAACGCTGTATTGCCGATATTAAAATCGCGATACAAAAGTAACTGTTGATTGTAGATGGGTGAAAATTTGAAGTTGTACGTATTTTTTAATGTTGACTCATAATCAAACAAATTTAAAAAAAGTGTCAAAAAAATAAAATAATAAATTTGTCGTGGACCACACTTAGGGAGATGAAAAATAGATGTTGTCCGATTCTCAGACCTACCCAATATGCACTCAAAATTTTCATGAGAATCGGTCAAGCCGTTTCCAAGGAGTTTAACTACAAACACCGCGACATGAGAATTTTATATATTAGATATTAAACAAAATAAAATTTAGTTATGACTAACACAATAATTGTTTTATTTATGTAATATTATCAGTGTTTGTCCATTATAATCTAACAGCATGAATACTTGTTTCAGGTTTAATAATTATCATGAGATCATTAACGTAAACACTTGTAAATTTGTTAACACTGGCCAAATACATACTCGAAGCTTGGTGGTCTAACTAAACTTGACGTTAGCCGGTTTTGGTGCCTCTTCCACGGAAGCCACAATGGATAAAATAGAACCAATCATAAGCTAAATATCTATTTGTAAACATCAAGCATATTTTTGGTTAATTTTCAGGCTTAACTTTATACCAAGATTATTTGTAAGATCGTTAATGTCTCAAAATGACGAATTCACGTGCGATTTCATTCGGAATTTCATGTTTATCAATAACCATGAGCGACATTGGATTGTAATGGGCAAAGGGCAGGATGTATCATTAACCATTAAATGAACCTCTTTCTCATCTCATCTTATGATAAAGAAAGAGGTTCACATACAAAAAACATAAATTGGAATAGGACAAATTTGAAACGAGTAATGCGTCAATGAATTAGATTATAGGAATTGCATAGTGCTGGCATGATTCGATCTGGTTGTTATATGAATTATCTATCTACCAGTGGGAGGCTCCTTTGCAGGATGCCGGTTAGATTTTGGGTACCACAACGGCGCCTATTTCTGCCGTGAAGCAGTAATGTGTAAGCATTACTATGTTTCGGTCTGAAGGGTGCCGTAGCTAGTAAAATTACTGGGCAAAGGAGACTTAACATCTTATGTCTCAAGGTGACGAGCGCAGTTGTAGTGCCGTTCAGAATTTTTGGGGTTTTTCAAGAATCCTGAGTGGCACTGCATTGTAATGGGCAGGGCGTATCATTTACCATCAGCTGAACGTCCTGCTCATCTCGTCCCTTATTTTCATAAAAAAATATATATCTATATACATATAATGAAAATGGTCTTTGTCTCTTTCACGCCTAAACCGCTGATCGTATCGACATGAAACTACCACCATTCGATGCGAAATTTGTCCTAGATGCTTTACGACTACTTATTTTTTATTGTATTATTTATTTCCTTTTAAAATTCGCCCAGCGAAGCGGGTGGGTACGGCTAGTTTATTATATATTTAAAACTTTCTATAATGAATTATTATATACAGCTAAAATAAATCGCAAGCTTCTGTTGGCAAAGCCACTAAACGCGTATAATCAATCTTAAACGGCGATCGTGAGAAAAACTAAGGAGTCAGTGACCGTGAGATCGTAATAACAACAGTGACTTCAAACACGCTAAGTGCATTCTCACAACATACAAAATATTAGTTGGGAATTTCTTTGAATATGAGACAAAATACAGTGTTAGTTATCTTACTAATCAGCCACAAAGGACAATAGTTACTTTATTCTCACATTGCACAATAGAATGGATTTCTTTGCCAGCAGAAGTAATCGTATGTTCCAAGGTTTTGTGTTTTATATACTATGTAAAGGGGACACGCCTTCAAAGAAGACGCCATATTACTTTTTAGGGTATCGTACCCTACGGGCAAAACGGAACCCTGTTACTAAGACTCCGCTGTCCCTCCGTCTGTCACCAAATTGTACAAAACTCGAACAAAAAAAAACTAATGGGACGTCTGGATTCGAACCGGGGTCTTCTGCTTTCCGGATCACCCAATGTCATCAATGTTGTGAATGCCATCTGAGCTATTATAGTCTTGTATATAGTGGCGAAATATACCTTTGTATTCTAATGTTATTGTAGCTGTTTCTCAAAAAAACACGGATAAAACTAATATTTTTTTTAAATTTGAACCTAGCTAGGTCGATTTCTCGCCCCCGAAACTACCTGTATACTAAATTTCATTAAAATCCTACATAAAATATGTACAAGAATCGCTCGTTTAAAGATATAAGATATCATGAACCGTGATAGTAGGACAGGTAAAATTTCCACAATAAAATAAAAAGGAACGAAATTTTATAGTTAACCTAATTATCTATAATCAGGTAAACTAAAAGCCAAGTGTAGCAGGTACCTACACTTGCCACGCGTGACTTTGAGCGGGATAGCCGGGGCACCGACTTAAACCCTATCAATAGGAAGCATATACAAATAATAGTATTTTATTAATATTAAAGGTATTCGATTTGGGTGTATTTAATTTTAATCTTTTTTATTTTAT
Organism: Leptidea juvernica; assembly: GCA_949711755.1. Taxonomy (NCBI): domain Eukaryota; kingdom Metazoa; phylum Arthropoda; class Insecta; order Lepidoptera; family Pieridae; genus Leptidea; species Leptidea juvernica. The sequence goes on along the minus strand of CATIXQ010000036.1, from coordinate 4,993,807 downwards.
ACTATTCAGTTTTTGAAGTCGGTTTTTCTGTATTAATACACACTTGTCAAAACTTTAGCTGCAGTATTGCGGCTTAAGAGATGCAGTTGGCAGTCAAACTAACGCATTATTTAGTACTAAAGCTTCTATTTTTAGCCTTTTGTTTGTCCAGCCTTTGTTGGTTCATAAATCATCCAAAAACGTTCCAAACTTTAAATTAAAACCGTTACGTTTATCAAAAGAAATATGAACAGTGAGCTTTGTTGATAGTTTGAGTTTGTTAAAGCGACTGAAACAATTTGTTTAAATATTTCAAAGCCAACTAGTATTTACATTGCTGTAAGAGACCTGTTTTCGCAAAGTACTGTTAATTAATGGACTGGGTCTATGTTCAGGCTTATAGAATAGTTGCCTGCTACTTTGCCTCTGTGGAATTCAGTTGTAAATGCTATTTAAGATACTTGATGACATAAATTTTATATTTTTCAGTTTCGATTTTTTAAATTTCATCACCTTATTTACTCTGTTTAGCCTTGATAAATGAACAGACAGAAAGACTTCATTAAATTAATGAATGAAGTAACACTGCTTTACGCACCGTTGACTTGGGGAGTAAGTTGGTTGAATGAGTGACCTGAGCGAAGTACGAACGCGAACGATGATTTCATAATTATTTTATCATTTCATTTCGCTCTTGAATAGTTTTATAAATTTATATTTTGTTTAACTTCAGCCGTGTAGTCTAAAGCACTCGTGTTTCACATATGAGTAGCCTTTGGAAATCGTTATAAAATGGGTCCAGTCGTTTCGGAGATCAGATGGAACAACCAGACAGGCACCAGAATAAAATATGGTTTTAATTAAATTTTAAATATATGTATTGATGATTTATTTCGTTTGTTTTGAATTGTATATCTCAGGATATTCAGTATCTAACAACTATGCGTGTAGGGTAGATAATTAATAAACATTATGTTAATATTAAAATCAATTATGCGTTAACGTGGGGATATGTATGTTGTGTTAACTATTAAATGGGTGGAGTACTTACCTGTTCAATTCGTAGCACCCACTAATGTTGACTAAACAATACAATACACTGTTTGAAGACCTTGAGGCCGCACTTGTTGTTATTTCGGATGTTTGAAATACTCGGTGAGAACTATATGTACTTTATATACATGTAGTATATGTATGGAGTCATATACTGACTCACGGTTATAATTATTAACAGTGGGAGACTCCTTTGCACAGGAAGCCGGTTAGATTATGGGCACCAACAACGGCGGCTATTTCTGCCGTGAAGCAGTAGGTACATTACTGTGTTTCGGTCTGAAGGGCGCCGTAGCTAGTGAAATTACTGGGCAAATGAGACTTAACATCGTATGTCTCAAGGTGAGTGCAATTGTTGTGCCGCTCAGGATTTTTGGGTTTTTCAAGAATCCTGAGTGGCACTGCATTGTTATGGGTAGGGCCTATTAATTATCATCAGCTGAACGTCCTACTCGTCTCGTTATTAAGTATAGATTAGTTTGGTCAAAGTCAAATAAACTTTATTCAAATAGGCTTCATCTAAGTGATTTAAATCATCATTAAAATATTTATGTAATTTAAATTACTGAATCTACGATAATATGTTCCAAAAAAGTAGAGCTCATGAGAAGAACATACAAGAAACTCAACGGTAACAATTTTAAATCAATAGAGTATTCTACAATTGTTGTTATATACTTACTTTTTTTATGAAATAAGGACGAGACGAGCATGAAGTTTAGGTGATGGTAATTCATACGTCCTGCGCATTTCAATGCAGTGCCGCTCAGGGTAATTAAAACAGCCAAAAATTCTGAGCGGCACTACAACTGCACTCGTCACCTTGAGACATAAGTTGTCAAGTCTCATTTGCCCAGTAATGTCACTAGCCACGGCGCCTTTCAGACCGAAACACAGTAATGCTTACACATTACTGTTTCTACCGGCAGAAATAGGCGCCGTTGTGGTACCCATAATCTAGCCGGCAGCCGGTGCAAAGGAGCCTCCCACTTGGAAAAACTTATGTAACAATTTTAATTCTAACGTGCTGCATCTAATATATTCACCTGGTTCAAAGTTAAAAACAATATAAACTGTATAAATATAAATTATCGTATATTGGATGCATCAACCTTCGGTGTTTCAATTCATTGTTTGTGTAAGGATGCTTCGTGAACGTGATGGTCGTGATTACTGTCATAATTAGTAATCGGTAAGTTTACCAGCCAATATATGTATTGTCATTTACATTCATAAATCGTTTATGGCTGTATTCTGCCGACCCTGGCTTTTATAATTCGCAGAACTCAAGACGGCAAAACAGCCCAACGCATTGTTTGAAATGGGAAAGGTTTTAAGCATTATAGAATACAAAAAATTCGTCCAAAAACTTTTATAAAGTGTATATAAAAAATTGCATGTGCCCTGAGCACTTAAATTATTAAGTGTTATTAGCATTAGTTGTTAACCTTTGTGGTTTTTTTAGATGCTAATTTCACCTAGTTTTATATCGGTATATGTAATATGATAAAAAAAAAATATGAATGTAGATTGAAAATAGTGCAGGTGGGACAGATAATAGTATAGATTACACCTATAGCAATATAAAAAAAAAATGTGGCAGGCAGATAGCCAGCCTTGTACGAGGTTAGATTTTTTTTAATGAAAATAAGTGTCGAGATGGGCAGGACGTACAGCTGATAGTGATTGATACGCCCTGCCCATAACAAATGCAGTGCCGCTCAGAATTCTTGAAAGACCCAATAATTCTGAGGTTCACTACAACTGCGCTCGTCACCTTGAGACATAATCTCATTTGCCCAATAATTTCACTAGCTACGGAGCCCTTCAGACCGAAATTCCGGATTGGAGCTTTATTGATGCCTTATCTATATAGCTAATAAATTTAGGTTTATTCTTAAACTTAATAACGTATTTCGATCCCCTTTTTTTTCAATAAAAAAGTTTTGACTCTGGGAACTCTATCTCTATCATTTATAATATTAATTCAACGCTGAATAGAGTTAACTTGCCTAAAATGTTGATCGTACTTCCATAGTCGGCTTGAGCCGATTTTACCTGAATTAACGTTACATAGTTGAGCATGACTACATACAAGGGGCATGCATAGATTTTCAGGCAAGGAAGGCACTGTGGATCTAACTAGTCGTAGTTAAGCTTTGGAATATGCAAAGATAAGCAATCTTTAGTAGATATTTAGTATCTAGCGTAAGGGAAAATTTGATGAGTGGCTGTTCAATAGAAGTTTGGTAATAAAATAACGGAACCAAATTAAACGGAATTAACTTTAACACTAGTGCTGTATTTATTTAGGTTAATAACAAAGTAGGCACTGCCTAATTGCTTATATCATATGCACGCCCCTGCTACCCACTCTTATGCAATACCCTCAAAAAAAAGTGGTCAGCACGCCATTTGAAGATTACAATTCAAAAATGGAAAAGGAAATCATGTTAAAAGTTCACCTGCTGTGTACAAATTAGTCGGGTCGTTGTTATACCTAGAGAAAGTCCGTTGTTCACTTTATGGCTGACGCCATATTGTTGAAAAGAATCCCAAGTTTTTGGCAACAAACAAGGAGAAGGATTGAAGGCTTAGTCCGTTAAATATTGTAGAGATAAGTGCATCTTTCCCCGTTTCTATTCAAATTCAAATATTTTTAATCAAATTAGAATATGATATCTCTTATTGAAAGATATGTAGTTCTATACATATGGACAAACAATGACATTTCATTTCAAATGACAATTCATACAATGAGCAGGCGCGGAGTATTAATTTATATGAAAAAACAGCGTTTGCCGGATCAGCACTTGTGTTTTGTATAAATTAGGAGACAGTAGTCCCACAAGGAAGTAGCACTTCTTAAATTTCTTGTACACACACAAAAAATTTCATGTATCGTACACCAAAGTAATAGCAACAATGTTGCTAGTATTTGATAGACTTTTATTTTTCAATTGACAATCAGGAAACCGTATGCGCGTCGCCTTATTTCATAAACAAAACCTTAAAAAGAGAAAGCGTATTAACAACCACAAACACGACTCTAATTACCTAGTTGCTATTATATGGACATCCTGTACAATTCACTGTCCTTTTGTGGAGTTTCGCAAATGTTTCGTATTTGTGTTGAGCGTCAAACAGCGGATGTTCCTGATGCGATGCGTCACTAAAACAAAACTGTCGAGCCTATGGAAACACGCTGTGTTCATCTCAATGTTTTTGTTGAATACATAATACGAATTATATGACTAAAAGTTGTAACATGTTTAAATGAAATGAGGGTTTATTTCTAACCTTTAAGTTCGTTAATTACATTTGTAATCCAGTTAAGTCAAGTTGAGTCAAGTTACTCGATAAATTTTCTTTTAAATATCACGACATTGTTATAATTTATTATTTATATCTATACACTTTTATGGATTAAAAGAATATACCTATAATATTTATATAGAAGATTTTTATATTTAAGAGGGGGCAAATGGGCAAGAGGCACCTAAAGGGGATTAGTGAGACAACCCCCAGGAACATCCGTAAAACCAGGGGTCATGATGGTTCGTTGCGAGCGTTTAAGATAGAATTGCTCTGTTCGTGAAGGTCGTTTCAGTTCAGGAAAATAAGAGACGCGGGTAATTGATGCCACAAAGTTGCTGTGCGAGGCAAGAAATTTCTTGCAAGACGCGCGGTTGTAGGTTCTAATATGATGCAGGTGGAATTTTCCATTTTAACGTAATGTCTGGTGCAAATCGACTGCTGGTATCAACCCGAACAACTCCTCTGAGAACTCCCCGTGATATATGAGGTAAAATATGCAGAGAGAACCCACATCTGTTCGCACGCTCACACTTACAAGAAACTCCGTTTGGACTTCAGTCTTCATGTACTCTCAGAAACCGGCGCCTTTAAGTGCGGACCATATGTCATATGACAAGGTTTTTGATGTGAAACCTTCTTTAAACGCGTTGGACACTTTATTTTGTAATCATTGCTCGGCTGTATAACTTTGTTCGTGTAAAGTTGGTTCGTGTCGTAGTCTACCAGTGGGAGGCTCCTTTGCACCAGATGCCGGCTAGATTATGAGTACCACAACGGCGCCTATTTCTGCCGTGAAGCTGTAATGTGTAAGCATTACTATGTTTAGGTCTGAAGGGCACTGTAGCTAGTAAAATTACTGGGCAAATGAGACTTGTCATCTTATGTCTCAAGGTGACGAGCGCAGTTGTAGTGCCGCTCAGAATTTTTGCGTTTTTTCAATAATCCTGAGGGGCCCTACATCAATAACAATCACCTAAACGTCCTGCTCGTCTCAACCCTTATTTTCATAAATAAAAAAGTCGAGTTGTAGGGCATAGTGATTAGGCCAAACAAAATTTACCAGAGTCAAGTCTGTTAGAATAATTCAGTTGCATGACGTATTTTTAATCTCGCCATAATAAAGTTTTCAATTCTTTCGTGTGGTCTTATCGTTTTTCAATAACATAATATTGTAAAACTTTTACCAAGTATAATTTCGTCTGGTATAAGAGACATAACACAGCTATTAACGTGTTTATTCAGGACCGGATATGACGTATATGATCCGAGTTTTATATTTCACTTTCTCAACGTTCGCGTCAGCTATTTTATATTAAGTATAACATGCAATATCCGCTACAAATAATCATTATTTGAACTAGAGCGTGCGTGCTCTTTATAATTTACTAGATTATTCCGCGACTTTCAGATCTTTAAGCAATATTTCTTGTTGTGTCGCTGAAATTTTTTGATCTAATAATAAATAATGATCTTATAATAAGTAAATCTATACGTAGGTCACACTAAAAGTTTTGCACTTCTAGCTAATCGGAACTATTTGAATTTCGAATGTTATATTTTTTGAAACGTTGCAACCTTCTTAGTAAAAAAATACAATTGGCGGGTAATCATTTGTCAATTGTTTTTTATCACACATCAAAGTTCTACTTACGCACCGAAAATGGAATTAAGTCGAAAATATTTTAGACCGATGTTTTTTTATGATTTTAAAAGTTCTCTCTCTGTCCGCAAGACTGTGCCGCTCGTCTTCAAAATGCTTTTGGGAGAGAAGCACCTTGATTGCCACCGTGAGGCGATGGTTTACTGAATTTGAGAGAGTTCGGGTTTCTTTTAGACTATTTAGAAAGCGTAGAGTTAAAGTAGCTGAAGAAAATAGTTATAAAGAATACACAATCAAATTTGAAAATCACATTGCTGCCAACCCATCAAAGTTTTGGTCTTATATGAAGAGTAAAAGTGTTAGTAGTGTATATCCTGCAACAATGACTTATTCTGGTACTAGCAGTGATACTGGTCCAGGAATTTGCGATCTTTTTTCTTCATACTTTTGATAGACTTAGGTCGTAATCTATTTTTATAGAACAATTTTTTTTATTAATTTATATGACAAAGCAACGTCAGCTAGTATATATATATGATTCGGATGTTTTTTTTTTGCGTTTTGCGAGGAATTTTTTGCCTCGTATAGCCACTTTGTGGAATCAATTGCTGGCTGCAGTTTTCCCGTATAGGGACCTTAGGGACCAGGGACCAAGCATAGAGAATACTCCCTCCTTAAAGGCCGGCAATGCATCTCTTAGCCCCTGGTGTTGTGGATGTCCATGGACAACTTTCTCATCACTTTCCATCACATGAGTCTTTTGTCCGTTTATCTACTCTTATGTAAGAAAACAGTACATTCATTCATACACTCACGCCTTGTTCCCGTCGGGGTACGCAGAGACAATAGAATGCCATTTGCTTCTATCCTTACAAACCTCAAGCGCTTCCTCTACATTCATTACTCTTTCCATACATGCTCGCCGGTTGCGGGTGCTTCGGACCTTTCCTTTTCTCAAAACAAAAAACAGTACAATTTAGATATAAAAAAAATATACAGAAACGTATAAGTTACGTTGTAGTTAATATTTCTCAACTGTTTACGGGTTGAGCTATATCCCGTTTGAGTTCTAGATTTCCCGGTAGGAATAAAGCTAGCCAACTTAGTTTCCTTATGACTTAGACGCAGACTGTTGCGTTAGCCAGTTCATGCAACTTTCCGGGACAAAAATACACTACAATCGGCGGCATCCGCTATCGAACTGTCTGCAGTATGATCAAAATATCTTTATTACATCGAGGGGTTCTATTTCACGAAAATAGACTCTAATATCAAATTATTAGGACTATTTTTAAATCGCGGGCATTGTTTTTAAAATCCGTATCATTGAATTGATTTAAGATTGATATTGAGAAATTTAAAAACATTGTCTTCATATGTTTTGGTTTAAGTGCGAGTTAATGATAATATTTTACCGTTACCGTTGAATATGTTTTGAATAATTATTCATGAAATTGAATACTGTTTTACAATCACAATACCTTTTCGTAATATTCTTTCAGTGTCTCATTTTAATAATAATTTATACTGTATGTATAGATATCTAGATAGGTCGAGTTAAATGGAGTAAGTTAAGTTTTTATCATGATCAAAATGAATTAAGGTTCCACGCAATAAAATTGAAGCCCATAAAAACTGTCTTTTGATTAGATTGCCATGACAACATAGATCATGTTGTCGTGGCCCTCGCGAAAAGCTCGCCTCTAAGCCATCATTCATCAGATATCCCGTAGGTTTGACTGTGCTCTTCTTAAACATATCAAATTATTAAAACCTTCGTGGTACATTCTTTACAAAATTTATTTAAATCATCTTTACTTACGATTCATTGATGGTATCGAACCATTCTGAACTCCTTCATCAGGGTGGAGTGTAGTGAGCTCATTTGATGAGTGTGAGCCAGATGATACCACGAATTCAGCACACCACTCTTAAGCTATTAATACATGATCGGATTTGGTACGGCCGATACCATCGGACGCGGTTCGGTAGCATATTCTATGGTGACAGGGATTGTCCATCCCACAAAATTATTACCACATTTTGTGTGAAGGACAATGTGACATAAAATAGAATATTGACGACCCATATAGCTGACTGGTTAGTGACCCTGACTACTAAGCTAGAGATTCGAATCCCGGTAGGTAATCATTTATAGGATAAATATGGATGTTTGTTTCCGATTCAAAACATCCATATATTTATACGTATTTATGTATGTATCTATAACTCATATTAACCCTAACTTATTTATTAATAAAGGTAATTGTAGTGACAAAGGTAAGTACAGACAAAAGTTTTAAATTTGGAATAACTTTTTGTCTTTATCTTACCTTTGTCACTACATAATTACACGACAGGGAGAAGTAATTTTAAACTTGGAGTAACTTTACATTGCGTATTTTAATCTAACATATAAAATTCTCGCGTGCATATTGGGTAGGTCTGACCCCTAAATAAATATTTTTTATTTTTTTTACATTTATTGAAGTGAAACTTCTTTAGAATCGTTGTGATTTCAAAGTCGATGAAACGAGAAAATAAGTCCAAGATGGCCGCCGCGCAAAATTATGATTTCAACAATATGGATATCGAATCCGAGGTTCTTGAGGGTGCAGAGAATGAATTTGGGATCAATTTTGAAATCCAAGATGGCTGCCGCGCAAATTTATGATTTCAACAATATGGATATCGAATCCGAGGTTCTCGAGGGTGCAGAGAACGAATTTGGGATCATTTTTGAAATCCAAGATGGCCGCCGCGCAAATTTATAATTTCAGCAACATGAATATCGAATCCGAGGTTCTCGAGGGTGCATAGAAATTTGGGATCATTTTTTAAAACCAGTGTCTATATGTGCCCATAAATTGTCACGAAAATGTGAGATGTTTTTATTATTATTTATATATATATTTTATTAGGAGAGGAAGATTGAGACCGATTGAGATAGAGGGCGAACGTAGGATGAAGCACATGGCACCGCTAGTAAGTAGAACATCCTCCCTGCTAGAGTTATATTGTACAGGTTCAGCGCGCGGCCGTGAAAACGTTAAACATCTGCCCCACTAGCTTTGTATCGTGCAGGTTTAGCGCGCGGATGCGAAAAAGTTGAACATCTTCCCTACTAGCGTTGTATCGTGCAGGTTTAACGCGTGGCCGCGAGTAAGAAGAATAATAATTTCTAATATTGAAAAAAAAACAATTGGATACAAAAAGAGATTTAAAAATTAGTTTTCCAAAGAAGTTTCACTTCTGACATCTGTGCTTTGTACGCACGCCATTTTTTTTATTATGATTCAGCATTGAAAAAAACATACAACTTCATCAATAACTATTTTTGTATCGCGATTTGTATATTATTATGTTCCATCCACAAATCCGCTATAGGGTTGCAAGATGGCATTTATACCCCAAAAATTAACTTTATATGGCAATACGACGTTTGCTGGGTCAGCAAACGTCGACAGGACAGTAAAATAATACAATATTCATACTATTCATTATAATTGGCATGGTATCAAAATTAATTAAAAATATTTAAACGTACAAGTCCATCAGAGACTCATTGTATATGATTTTCGATATAATGACATAGCAAGCGACTACAGAGAGTGGCTGTGATGAACTGTATAACTTTACACTTATTAGTTTTTACTGTGATAATGTTTTACGTACAGCCACAGTCATTTAATATGATAAAATAAAATGCTTTACCTCACTACAACATAGGAATATTCTACATACATTATGAATTATTGTAAAATTTTGTTAACCTTAAATGTATGCGTCCTTCTTCATTTTTAATATTATTATTATCTTAAACCAATATAAATTGATTTATGCGAACATTGATACCCATAACACAAGTTAGATCTTATCATGGGTATCAGAGTTTCAATTCAACACTGCATTTTATTTAAGATAAGTTAATTTTTAAGACGTATAAATTTAAAAATAAATACCTTGGTGTCCTTGTTGACTCCCAATTATCATGGAAGCACCACGTTGAAGCAGTGATGTCTCGTACAAGGAAACTCATATTTGTTTTTCAAAAAATTGAGGTCAAGTTCAAAAACTCTAACAATTGTATACTTTGTTTAAGCCCAATCTGTCTTATAATATTGTACTGTTGCATGGGGTGCAGCTGGCAAATGAATGCAAAGAGCAGTGCTTAAGGTCATAGCTAATAAGCAGTTATTTACATCAATTAGACTCCCTACGGTTGACTTTAACGCTCTTTTGAAAGTATATTCAATAAGAAAACTTTTTGTTCATGCTACTATTTTACTTAAGCACAGTCAAATCTCTTATGATCCTGCTCTTCACATAGGAAAAAGGAGAACTGACAAGGTCTGCAAGAAGGAACAATCGAGATTAGATATACTACGTCGTCATTTTGACTATCTTAGTCCGATGTCCCTTTGACATACAGTGACTGTTAAAACAAACTTTCTAAATGGCTTCTTGAACTTACATACGACGAAGTTAAAGAATTGATCTAGTTCATTCAATGCGAGTAAACCCACATATACACACACATCACACACATTAGACAATCACACAACAGCCACGCTTAGTTTTAGTATTCTTGTAATGTATTCCATATAATATTGTAAACATAAGCATAATCAAAATTGTGTGGCGTCTGGGCGCTGATAACTACGACACAGTCTGAGAGACTAATGCGACTATCAACGTTATAATGTAAATTATATATGCTTGTTACCTTAAATAAATATTTATTTAAGTGTTGTGAACCTGTGTTTTAGTGAAATAAAGTTTATTATTATATATAGCTCGAAATATTATAGCTACGTCTGTGACGAATTCAAAAAGCAAGCCGTGCTTTTGCCGCGGAGGTCGGAAGTGGGGACCGGTTTACAGCATTCCTATAAACCCTATAACGTACTCTCCCTATGAGTTCATTGACACTGTCATAAAAACAAGTCAAGGGTTCTCTACTTCATATGAAAGGCCAGTTTTGTACCTTATTCAGATCTTTTTACATATATATAAATACTTTGACGTTACTAGCGGAAAATCCTCGAGGTATTCTTGTACATTACCTAGATTTTATGTACCAATTTCTTTAAATCGTTTTTAAGGTATCATTAGCAATAATATATGCGTGCATGTATATTGCTAAGGAAAATGACCACATAAGCAGTTTAATGTACTTAATTATTCACAATGTTGGAAACAGCTGTCATTCTGTACCCATAATAATACATATTTAACAGCAAATAAGCCAGTTATGTTTCCACTTAAGTTTTAAGTAAAGCGGTTAAGTAATTTTCATTAATTTTCCCAAAATAGTGGCAATATGAGCTGAGTCGTATGAAATAAAAATCTATTTATATAAACGCCTGACTAAGATTTAGAGATGGATTGTCTATTGCACCTATAAACAATAACATCATAAAAAAACAGAATAAGAAAGAATAAGTTCTATAGAACTATGTTGCCAGAACTGCCCCGAACGAAAATATACAGTAATGCGACGTATTGCGACGTACTTCCGTATATTAATTAAACGCCATATGTAAAATTTGAAAAACAAAATTTTATGAACGAACCCACGACCTCCGGCGTTCCGTGCCGGTGTCTAACCAACTGAGCCAACCGTTCGAGTAACGTATCGTTATAAAATTTGTGTATCGTTATTTTAATTGTGTATTAATCCTAGAAGTGAAGGTTATCACATTACAAACATTCTTATGTTTAAACGCCATATACTTAAGAATTGCACATGACACAATTGAAAACTTTATCAAGGAGATGTTAATAATACGTAATAGAACTATTTTTTACATATAAGAGGTCGCGGGTTCGAGTCCGCATTGTTCATAAAATATTGTTTTCAAATTTTATTTGTGTAAAAAATTTAATTCCAGAAGTGAGGGTTATCACTTTGAAACATAACAAATTGCTTATTCAAAGAAGTTTTTACTTCAAAGAGAAGTATTTTCATGTTCAATAATTTTTACGTAACACATAATCATGAATGATAGCCCAAATGGAGTTAAACAAAGAATTGCAAATGTGAGAGCTCCATAAATAATGTAGAGCATGTGACTCAAAGGCACGTGTGATCTCGGTGTCGTGATCTATCAGTTTCGGTTGTCTCTCGCCAATGAGTATTATGTATACTCTCCATTATTAAACATTAACGGCATTACAAATAAACTTGGTATAAAGTTATAACTAAGCATAAACAAAGAATATGCAAAATGTTTACAATATCGTTGACAACACTGTCAATACAATGATAATTATTATGAAATTTTTCGAATGACAAGCAGCCTTGCAAATAAACGCGGGAAATGTTATACGTCCGAATTAACCAATCATAAGCAAAATGTCTAATTGTAAACATTTTACATATTCTTGGTTTATGCTTAGTTATAACTTTATGTCAATTTTATTTGTAAGGCCGTAATATTATGAGATTATTTTTCACTGTATATAAAAATAGATTGTGTAGTGCCAAAAGCTAATGGAGTTGTTGTATACGAAAAATTGAGGCATAATTGTTTCATAACTTTTTTAGACTTTGTTAACTTATACTTTATAAGAGCAAATATTTACTCTTTGTAGTTTACTTTATGGCGCTTTTGAGTACTTGCTATGTTTTTATTGATAAAATTTCGTTAGGTTGAATTTAATAGTATATAGTTATATATAAGATATCTATTGAACCACAAGGCGTAGAGACTTGAAATTTGGTAGGAATATTCAATTCAGCTAAGAATTTACGAAATATTTTTTTTCACAGATTTTACGAAATTCCACCCGCGAGAGTTTTTTTTTTATTATGAACAGAACAAGGTCTGTCGGTTCAGCTAGTAGTCATTTAACTATTGCAACGTCCGACCAATGACAGCTGGCAGATAGTGAAACGTCCGATGACGCGATTAAGATTATCCGATGGCGAGCGCGAGATTCATCATTATTAAAAGCGATATAATTACATAACGACTGCACCTATGGCTATATAAAAAATATATTCACGTAGTTAAAAGTATAGAAAAATCAACGTGTAAAATCATAAATTATGTTTTTGAACCCAAGTTATTTAAATAAAAGGTTAAAGCTCGAGATTATAGGTAGAAATGTGATAAAATTTTCATTATATTAAGTTTTTATGTAAAATATTAGCGCGCACATTAATAAAACTTGATTATTATTGAAATAGACTATATTATAACCTATTTTTTGATATTAATATGTCATAACTTCGACTTACGGGATTGTTGCATTAAACTAAAATAAAGCACCCATTCTTAGTATATACCTACAATTTATCTGCGGAATGCACAAGTAAAACGTGAAATACTTGGTTGTCTCAATACATCCAGATTGTTGAATATTATAAACATTATATTTATGATATTTTGTTCCTATTACAAGCAATGATTTACTGTTAATGAATTGGATTACAAGAAGTTTAAATTGTAAAGTCATGCTATTATTTACAGTAAAGTATCTACCATTATCTATGCCTTCAGTTATAGTAAATTAGCCTTACATGCTTCAAAAAATATAATGAATAAAACTTAAGACGACTTCTGCATAAATTATGTCACGGAATCAAAATTTCAAACAAAACGAATAAGCAATACAATCAGTCAACAATCTTTACACTCGTAAATGTAATCTGATTTAAATGCAGTTGTAATATCTTGTGTTTGTAGGTAAATATTAGTCGTGCAATCTTCCCTGTCGTTCACATCACACCACCAGAGGTCGCTAGCACCGCATTAGACCGTAATTGCTAAATTAATTGCCGAGTGTACTCAGCGCTGTTAGCTTAAACTGCAAATTGTATCGTCCGATATTAATTTTATTAGAAGATACATTATTTACTGTTTGTTTATTATTATTATCTATTTCGCGTTCATTTAGCAAAGAATGTAAAGTAGAACCACTGTTAGACTCAAGGTTAAAGTTTATATCAATCAAAGAGGGTTTGAGGAATACAGACATGTTTTAAGCTGTAAAGTTTTAGATATGTCATGGTTCGATATTGGAAGCCATTAAACCGCATGCATTTCAGAGCTGCTCGAATTGTAGTGGATCCAGTAATCACTTGGCGTTTCATAGACCAAATCGCCAACTAAAATATAATTGTTAGCATCTGTAAGTATGGACTGAACTTTCTTCCACATACAATCAACCGTTCCTAAGGAGTAAAATACAGTCGTGCTTCGGAGCTGACTCCCACATCTTATACATATTCCTACCATTACAAATTAAACACTTATTTTTCTGTTGCGTCAGTGGATAAATAGTAAAAAAATAAGATGTTCAAATTACAGAGAAAGTGAGAGAGAGAAAGACACAAATAAAAAGATTCATGGATCATACACACTATCTCCTTAAGCCACATAAATTTATATAACAATGCAAATATCCATATCGCCATTGAAGTTGAAAAAAGGCATGAGGGACTTCGTTCTCAATGGGTGCCTCCCAACCTCGCAGTTTTCATAACATTGAAAAGCGTACATTTCAATGTCAGACGACTGAACAAGGCAGGCAAGATATACATAATCAACAATGCTTAAAGCAATGACGAAAATATAATTGTTGGCTTGTATCTGTTGCAGACTGATGCTTAAATAGAACAAATATTAAAAGGGTTCATTACAAGGAGGAGCGCTGAAGACGTCAGGACCACAGAGTACGAACAAATTGAAACTTACATCTAGCGGAGGATTATTATTCGACTGAACTCAAAACTGTTCTTTTGCTTTTACTATTTAGCTTGGCATATAAATGATTCTCTAAATATAAGATGAATTGCAATTCGATTCGACTCAATTTAACTCGCTTTAATAGAAACTATTATAAATATTGAGAGCGTTCCATTCGATTCGGTCTTAAAGTATTTAACGAACCGGAAACGCTTAAAGAAAGAACTTACTTACTTGGTTTTATTTTAGTTATACAAAACTAACATCCCAATACCTGTAAAACAGAGAAATAACATTATTACATAATATATCCAGGCGTGGAGAAAAGTATTATAGATACATTTGGCAGCGGGAATCCAACCAGCGCGAGCGACTCGAATAAGGCGAATTGCTCAATAGGCAGATACGCTGTATGTGTATAATTAAATAGTACTGCATGGCTACATACGCAGTCTTTCAGTTCTTCTGCACACTACGCTTTTTCTTGCAAAGGCTCGTACCCGTTGATTAGACGAAGAGAACAATACGTTTGATTCTGTGCGTTCCACTCTACAACTATAAGACGTCTCCTTTTTGATGCATACTCTGAGAGTTTTTATGTATCAAGAAAATTTCATTTGTTTAGTGAAAGTGAAGTATACGTTGCGATTGTTTCCGGTACTGCTATTGTTTGCTAATGACCCTGCAATGTTACGATAGCAACGATGATGCACTAGTCACTACACAGCGGAATGTATGTATTGGACACGTGATGTGCACTTCAATGCCTGGAAATATCATTCATAAAGCTAAAATTACTTTTTATATGAGTTCGCTATATACTGGTGGTATTTTTATTGGGGATTGAACTTGGAGTCCTCTATGAAGATGTCGCTTGACATCTTTGTATTACACGTATGTTAAGAGTCATGCCTGAATCACTGTTTGTTGTAACATGCTTGAAAGGTCTTGCATTTAATATAGACATTCTATTCACAGTTTTATTACCCTTTAGTCTGGTATTATTATCCAAGTTAGATGACGGCACAACTGCATTTCCAGGTGTTTCGCATTTCGGTTGTTGATCATTTTCGAATGTAACTGTCGCGTAGCGTCTTCTCCTGTGTACAGATATTTGTTTTATACTGAGTTGGAGAATAAACGAAACTTCTCTAGAATACTTCGAGTCAGGATTGCATCGAGTCTTCTGCAAATGTAGCATCTGTCACTTCATTTTAAATAGTATATAGAAAACTGGCCCAAACTCAAACCCTGGGGTACTCCCGATATCGGGTAAATATCTTCCTACATCTTTTGCAGAAAAGATGTTAAGAAAATCACAATCTATTAAATTTGAAAGATATAATTATGATTTTGTAAGAACGACCTGTGTATTATAATAATATTTTGATTTTAAATGCATATAAGTCATACACACTCTCTGGAATGCCCGTTGCATGAAGTTATTTTTTCAAAAATCAAATAATCCACGTTGTAATTATGTTATCAAGGCCAGTTTTGAATTGTTGTCTGCTTAGAAAGGATTAGAATACGGTTTTCACTGATGTATTGTGTCCCTTTAATATTTGTTTCATTAAAACCGGCCTTAAATAAAACGGACAAAGTTGCGAGCCCATGCTCGTCCCGAAAAAAGAGCAGTATTTGATATTGTTAAATGCACTACGGATTTGTTATATATTATTGATTTTATAACGATTTTCATTTTTATCAATAAGTAAATCATAATATTGAAGATCAGGAATGAAAACAACGGCTTTCAAACTAATGCTGCAGATTAAATAAATTTCAAATAATTTGATTTCGAATCTTTTATTCAACGTCCAGTTATTAACGACAATTACGATGCCATTACATGCAAACGATAAAGCATAAAATATATATAGGATGAATAAATAAAAAAATAAGTTTAAAAACTATAGTTACCTTTACAAACTATCCAATCACCTAAATTCAGTTGGACAATACATGCCACTATACGTTTTTTAGTTGCAGGCAATTTCATGGGTAAGTGATGGGATTAAATGTTTATGGATATCGGAAACAAGGAAATCAATGGTCGATGAAGCGTGGCGTGCTGTTGTTGTGAGCGAAAGTGGAGGTTACGACCGTCGACCATTGATCGCTCACCCGACGACCGAACGTGATTCGTGGCACTAAAACTAGCAATTTATATGCACACTGTACTTTCAGAATAGAGAATGGCTTACAATATATGCGTTTCATATCTTCTAATACTTACTTAATAAAAAAAGCATACTACTCATTAAAAGATTTTCTTGACGATAAAATAGTAAGTAATCAAAATTAACTTCTACTGAACTCAATATAATGACATTATATTATAAATTAAAATGAATAAGACTATGAAATAATAACTATTGTATGATTGATGTTAATCTAAGTTTGCTTGGGATGTATATTTTTTTAGTATAGTACAGTATGTTATAATTGTTACAGAAATTAAAACGTGAAATATGTATTCCTCTATAAGTTTGCATGCCTTATGGGTTAGGATAAGAGCACCTGTTAATTATAAGCCAACAACACATTATTACCTTATCTTGCAAATAAAGATGATTTGATTTGATTTGATTTGAAATAGTAAAAACGTTAAAAAAAATAGTAGCTACGCAATGTTATAAAATTATTTAATCATCTTCCTGTAGAAATAAAAAAAAATACCACAGAAACGATTTTATGAAATCCTGTTTAAATGGTTAATCGACAAAAAAAATTATAGTAGTGTAAGGGTTTTTTAAATTTTAAGTAAACTTTTGAATGCTCATTTAATTTAGCCGAATAGAAGACACTGCAATAAATTTAAGATCTATGATGTATACTGTATTCGACGGAATAAATAAATTTAATTTAATTTCAAACACGAAAGTAACCACTGCGTAGGGTCCATCCCCACTCTGTGGTTAAATTAATACTTGTGATGATAACTTAATTTAAAGATATTCAGTCGACGGTGACCGTGTTGCTTGAATAGTCAACGGTAGTGACGTGATAAATAAATAATGTTAATTTAACTTAATAATATATATTTAAATTCAGTCATAGTTTAGGGCTCAAGAAGCCTTTTCTTTAAATGTATGATTCTCGCGTTGAGTAAATCCTAACCTCATAATATTAAATATCGCTTCATACAGTATCTACGATTTAAAACAACTTTCAATATGGAACCTATTCTGAAATTACGAAAAAAGTCATCTGTTTCATACAAAATTCAATATCTATTCGATAGTAAAAGTTATTCATATTTGTGGGTACCGTGAACCCGGGTAGAACACCGTGTGAAAATTAAGATATACATTTTTTTTTTCTTGAAATTTTGGGCATTAGTCAATTCAAGACCCGCGACGTATGGAGTCACTTTAAATAAGGGTTTTATATAACGTTTCAATTCAACTACCTTTCTAGTAAATATATAACGTAATTTTATTATCTAAGACTTTATTTAATTTCTAATATCATAAAATTCACACTGCACCGGTACGGAAAAGGGCTGCTGCCGAAGACGGCAAACATCGCAAATATGTAGGTCTCAGAAAGTTGCCAATACTTTTATTGTTTTTCGAAGTAATCTCCGTTCCTCTCTACATATCGTTGCATTCGATGGAACCACTGAGAAAAGCAGTGGGCCCATTCTTCCTTAGGGGTCTCTTCTATGGCATTTTCGTACGCTTTCACCGCATCTTCAGGACTCGTAAAGCGAATACCTCGAATTTTATGTTTAGTTCTTGGTAATACATAAAAGACGCAAGGCGCCAGGTCAGGTCTGTATGGCGGATGACTCATTATCTCGACACCTGACATAGTCAAATATTCAACAGTCCGTTTTGCGGAGCATTGTCGTGGTGAAGGAGGACCCTGCTTCGAGGGCGCTGCTGTTGAATTTTTTACAAGATAACAGGCAAACAGCGATTGGCATACCAGTCTGCAGTAACTGTCCTTCCATCTTCTAGCACAACTGTCGCGAAATGACCTTTCCGACCAAAGAATGAGGCAATCATCTTTTTTCCTTGACATCTTTTCTTCCTTTCTTTACCATAGTTGGCTGATGCTCGAAAGGAAACACTCACTTTGCTGATTGTCCTTTGGTATCGGGTTCGTAGCAATATATCCAGCTTTCATCACCTGTGACGATGCCAAATACATCATTTGAGTCACCGCCGTTGAACTTATCTAACATTTGGCGACACCAGTACATGCGAAGGTGTTTCTGGTTGTCGGTAAAAGTATTGGGAATCCATCTGGTACGATGATGATCCTTCCTGACGCCTAAATGTTCGTGTAATAATTTTTGAACTTGACACATACCAATGCGTAGGCTTGCCCGTATCTGCTGATAGGTCACTCTCTTCTTAGCCACCAATTCACAAAAACAAATGACAAATGAATGCAATATACTACATAAAGTTACCAAAGAGTAATGTTTCTAACTGGCCAGTTCTAAAAATTTTCAGTGTGGCCCACGTAGAAACCCATGCGCTGGCAGCTATTTCGGTCAACGGATCAGCCTAGCTATCCAACGCGGAAATGTACACTTCCCCGTAACGATAGTTTTTAATTTAATATAATTATAGTAAATATAGTTCTAATTATTGTTTGTATTGTTTAAATAAAATTCACTTACAACCCAAATGATTATACATTACAAAACAAATTTCAAACTATCTTGTTGAACATCTCTCCGCACTCTGTTCACTAAGTATAAAAACACGTTGAGCAATAGATTGTAAAGCGAATGTACACAAGCGTGCACTATTTCATTAGGTGGATGCAATGAGGCACAAATTGGTGGACGCCGTCGCTTCGTCCGCCGGAGCCGAATCTCATTAACGACCAGATTGATAGCCTCGGAAAATGCTTCAAATTATTTCACGCTACATTGATATTGAATATTTTCAACGTCGGCTTTATAAGGCCATTTATTAACAACACACTTAAACTGCTTATTAATCGCCAGTCATATTAAAATACGCTGGCGTGATGCAGGCATTGTTATACTATAATATACTTTGCATATATGGGTTGTAAACTTTATTAAGGGTTGATTTTACTATTGAAATTGAACGCTAATAGAATACTTTGAACTAAATTTACGTCTGTAAAAGAGGACAAAAAATAAATGACGAGACGAGCAGGACGTTCAGCTGATGGTAATTGATAGGCCCTACCATTACAATGCAGTGCCGCTCAGGATTCTCGAAAAACCCAAAATTTCTAAGCGGCACTACAATTGCGACTGTCACCTTGAGACATAAGATGTTAGGTCTCATTTGCCCAGTAAGTTCACTAGCTACGGAGCCTTTCAGACCGAAATATAGTAATGTTTACACATTACTGCTTCACGGCAGAAATAGGCGCCGTTGTGGTACCCATAATCTAGAGGATTGAGTTAACTCAGACTGAGTTCTGACTGATTTAACTCACACTTCAAACTGAGTTTAATAAAACGTAAGAGAAGTGTCTTCAACTGAACTGAAACTGTCATTAGTGAAATCGGCGCTAAATATTGCACGGCAAGGTTGTTAAGAATTATATATTTATAAGGTTTTGGTTCCGATACAGACAGTGAGCGAAAGTATACGCTAATTAGGGTTGAAATCACTAAATCGCAGTGAACGCTAATTGTACACGAGAAGTCATGAGCACGTATTGCCCCCCATGGTCTCCGCCGGTGACGGCACTGCTCAATATCAACGCACTTTAGAACAAATTACCATGTCCCAAACTAGAATTACCCTATAGTATTTGACACAGACAACGATATATTTAATAAATATTAATCCATGACAAATCACCATCTTAAACAAATACCCATGTTCATCGTACAAATGTTGAACCTCAGGTCCATTAGCTATGAGGTTATTAAATAAGTGAACATAGAAAATAGTGATCACCACTATACCACCAAGTTATCCTCAAATAAGGTTACCATCTAGTAATTTCAAATATCATGACAATAAGCCTGATATTTCGATAACAAGTCCGGACTTAATTGATCTCTTTTAGATTACGTTTCTCGTAAAGACTTATTTATATAAGATATTATTACTATATTTCATGTTATTAAAGAGAAAACCCGGACTATATCATTATAGCTGGCGTGACGACTGATACGGTCTGCCGATTTTAGGCAGGATAGCCCGTGACGCCCAAGAGCATCTACCTGATCGCCACATCTACATTGATGTGGTTCATTCAGTTTTATACCGGAGTGATACGCATATTGACAATGTCATATTGTCAAGTAGCGTTCCAATCGGCGCAGAAGGCAAGGCTTGTAACCAAAAGCCCGACTCAATTTGTGTCACGGCCAAAACACGAGCACGCTCTGTTCTGTCAGTAGATGTGATCAAAAGATCATCAAAGCCTGACTTACAAAGAAATGCGTCCCATGCTTTTTGACCCATTAAATTTAATTATTTAATTCATAGTTTCTCAACCGTATTTTGCTCACCGCCCACTTTGAGAATATGTTTTTTTCTAGAGTATTTTCGTGTATTTTTTGCCTTTTTAGACTATATTTTTCAATCTACCCATGCCCCATCTGCGCCATCTCAATGCCCCCTAATTTTCTACTGCCCCCCCCGAAAATCTCAATCGCCCACATGGGGGCGTTATCGCCCACGTTGAGAACCTATGATTATTACTTCTAATAAGATGACCCTAATTTGGTTCACAGAAGGATCCAAGGTGTTTGATGATAGGGTTACCACCCGTCATGTTAATCCGGTCCTGTCCTGACTTTTAGACTCTAGTCCGGATTTTCTCTTTAACTAATTAATTATTGTACTATTTAAAGTAAAACAAATTATTCAGTAAGCCGTCATCACCTTGTATGAAGTGAAACCTGCACTAACTAAAGTTTTTGTGCATTGTCGGCGGCGGTAGTTAGAGCAATTGCATCATTGCGGCAATAGATTTGATTTTAACTTAAGTATTCCTTCACAGCAAAGCATTTTCATAGACGAAATACTCAATAACATTCCATAAATAACTTGGAATTCTTTATAATACTTTGCAATGTTTATTAAAGACCTTGGTACTCTACCTCAAAATATATTAATGGTACTGAATGGTTGGAACTGGTTATTCCTGTGAGAAGCAAAAAGTCACGCACAAAATATATTGTGTCGGGTTCATGCAGATTATTTGGTATTCTCCCTTTGCTTGTACAATGGATAACTTACACCTATACAAATTTATTTAGCCAACCGTCCGAGTTCCGTTGGCATGAGCGCTCAGACGGAACCCAAGAGGAACGCGTTCGAGTCCCGCATCGCATCTAGGTATCCTTGATCATTAAAAGTAATTTACATATGTAAGACTATTTGCATAAAGCAATGGTGCGTGTTTCAACTAAATTATTTAAATAAATTTAACTTAATTTTTTTTCGTAACCAGTATTTGAAAAGCGTTAGTATTAGTTTAATGGAGGTAGTGTCCTTGAGAGCTATTTTTACATTTCTAACATTTTATTAAATACTACACCCTGAAGTTATTAAATCTCCCTTCACCATCTTGAGAACTAATAATACATGCAAAATATATTTAGTCCGGTATTTCTGTAATATTTTGTGTATAATTGTTATACACAGTGATGATTGATATCAAAAAAACTATGAATATTAGATATAATAATGTAAATACAATATAACAAGGCTAACTGTGGTATGTGTTACTTTTTTTTTTTTTATGATAATAAGGGACGAGACGAGCAGGACGTTCAGCTGATGGTAAATGATACGCCATGCCCATTACAATGCAGTGCCGCTCAGGATTCTCAAAAAACCCAAAAATTCTGAGCGGCACTACAATTGCGCTCGTCACCTTCAGACATAAGATGTTAAGCCTCATTTGCCCAGTAATTTCACTAGCTACGGCGCCCTTCAGACCGAAACACAGTAATGCTTACACATAACTGCTTCACGGCAGAAACAGGCGCCGTTGTGGTACCCATAATCTAGCCGGCTTCCTGTGCAAAGGAGCCTCCCACTGGTTACTTTTCACTAAACCTTTTTCAATCTGTGTTTAGTATATTTTATTTTAATTATTTACTTAAAACTGCTGAGATCTAAACTGATCCTGCCGCCGAATTCCACCTTCGCACGACACGCCACAAGTTAGGATATCATTCTCACCATCTGGATGTGTGGCGGTCCTCCACAGTGCGGTTTTCAAGGAGGTTTCTTCCACGTAGCACAAAGCTGTGGAATGAACTTCCTCGTGCGGTGTTAACGTTCCTGTGATTCCTCTGGTGTTGCAAGAGATTGTGGGCGGCGGTGATCACTTAACAACAGTTGACCCGTACGCTCGTTTGTCCTCCTATTCCATAAAAAAAAACTATCTATCTGGTAAGCGATCCTATCTATGTAATCATTTATATGATGAATATGGATGTTTGTTTCCGAGTCATGGATGTTCAAATGTATTTATGTATGTTTAATTAAGTATATTGTATTAAATATATCGTTGTCTTGTAACCCATAACACAGGCTGTATATGCTTAATTTGGGGCAGGATAATTTGTGTAAAAAGTGTGTCAATATTATTATTATTAAACTGTTTCAACTGCCATTTAAAGTAATATCTTTTAGGGTAACATCTAACATAAAACAAATAGATGAGAATTTATACGGAATGGGTAAAGTTGAATATGAATGCTCTCCCATCGGTTGCGTTCGTGTCTTTTATCATGGTATGCATTTGTATTCAATTTAAAGAGATTGTTATGCAATAGAACATCGACCCACAATGTACGAGTCTGTTCGATTGCTTACATTATGCATCAAACGAGTTCCGACATCTCCCCAGCAGCTATCTACCACACCAATAGATGCGTGGAAGATTTAATAACTGTATATCGATCGAGCTCATATATATTTTAATTGTGTCCATTTATGCCGTGATTAATTGGAAGGTGTCGCTTACAGGTAGATTCCGATCCGATCGATAAAAAGTATGCTTAAAATAGGCTAAATAGGTAAGGAATTTCTCTTGATATAGAATTTTCTATGCAACAAAACTGCATAACTCCTTTAAGATTATGGTTGTAAGAATCTTAAGATTATTTAGTATAAAAAGTTGAAAGTACGAATTTTATTAAATTTACACAGCAGTGGTATTTTGACGCTAAAAGGTATAAAAGGCAATAATTACTTTTTCAAAATTGACACTCAATTGATGTCAGTTCTATACTACTACCACTTCGGCAACAAATGGCGCTCTGAGATAGAAGAAGCGGCGCAAGAAACCCTCCGAACATTATTTTTTTGCGCTCTTTATAATAAAATATACAACATTGTACTGTCATTGTTATTGCTATAAAATAATATTAATCTAGTCCCAGGCTGTCAGATCGATATTCAGCTGTGGAGTAGTATAGATTTACGACAGAGCCATTTTTAATAAAACATTTAAATGTATTTATAGATAACAGAGATCCTAAACAGTGGCTGGGACTTTATTATAAAAGTATAAGATTATAATTTACCCTTAAATCTATTATGTATCTTAAACACTAACTATATATTCCATTTAATGATAAAGTAAATAAAATATAAGCAATATATAACATTGAATACATACTCAAACAAATTCCACAACCGATTTCAAGAATAAACAATACATGATCATAAATAAGGATCGCTTTCTTTTGATGTCAAGGATTTTCTGTGATTATTTCTACGAAGTGCCTTTGGGAAATAGCCAGAACACGTTCCCCTATCCAAGAAAATATAGTAAATATAAAAATGAATTCCCATAACGCAACGGCAACCGCGAACATTAAGGGAAATATATGTAACAAATTTTAAGTATATTAAAAGTTTGACAGACGCTAAATCGACTCTGTCTATATTAACAACTCTACATGTATGACTGAAGTATAATTTAGCTAATAAAGTAGATAAATGCCGGTATTATTACAGGCAAATATGATTTTCTTGTGTTCGTATTGCCGTTTTAGGATGTGTTATAATCGCGCGTTAAGATAAAGCCAAGGCTCCATATTTTTGGATGTCAGATCCAGGCAGACACTTCATTTTAACCAATATATTTTTATTTATATTACACTATCAATTTACTCTGTGAACGGCTGGATCACTTGGCGTTGCGTAGAGACGTCGCTTCATTGTGTGTCTTCTACCGCATTTATCACGGGGAGTGTTCCGAAGAGCTGTTCAACCTGATTCCTGCCGCCGAATTTCACCTTCGCACGACACGCCACAAGTTACGATATCATCCCCACCATCTGGATGTGTGGCGGTCCTCAACAGTGCGGTTTTTAAGGAGCTTTCTTCCTCGTACCACGAAGCTGTGGAATGAGCTTCCTTGTGCGGTGTTTACGGGACGATACGACATGGGTACCTTCAAGAAAAGCGCGTACACCTTCCTTAAAGGCCGGCAACGCTCTTGTGATTCCTCTGGTGTTGCAGGAGAGTGTGGGCGGCGGTGATCACTTAACACCAGGTGACCCGTACGCTCGTTTGTCCTCCTATTCCATAAAAAAAAAAAAATCTAAAAAAATATTTATTGATGTGTGGACCATGATATGAACAAGTTCTATCCCAGTACCAATGTGCGGGGGAGTACAATTCAGATTTTAGCTGTTGTGAGCAGATGATGCCGCTCTACGATAGTTATTTTTAACCTAGCTCTTTAGTTATTTCTAGAGTTCATTTTAATTTCCTTAAAAAAATACGTTGTGTGGCAAGACCACAAGGCAGGAGTAAAAACTTTAACAAGGCAAGGTTAATAAGACGAAATACAACTTTATTTTGATCTTATTATTATCAAAATATTTTATTATTACAATATTAAAATGTATAAATTACTCTGGTAAACTTTGCTCTGACACATAGCGCTCCCTTAGTCCACTCGAGTCGACTTTACAGGAACATATTGTGTTACATTGATAAGAGTGACAGGTCAGTTCCATTTAATACTCTTACTAATTAAATAACAATTTTAATTAAATAATAATATATTTTTTTAAACTTTTGTGACTACTATCTAAGGTTATCTCAGGATAACCTTACTTACTACATTACCTTACTAGCACTGCATTTAATTATCTAATTGAGTTAAGTTTTTATTTATTGTATCACAGTAGATTTAAACAAAATGTATATAATACAAATTAAATTTGAAAAGAAATTTCCGCCCACCGGAAAAAGAACCCGCGACCTCTTGCTTTCCGTGCAAGCACTCTTCACTTCATCTTGTATTTCTTGTTAAACTCTCAGGTTGTGGCTTCGAGTCCTGCTTCGTTCATAAAGCTGGCAAAATCTGAGACAGGAGTCTCGTGCCAGATTTTGGCGAGGCAATACGTCCTGAGGATGCCTCGTGTAGCATTGTTTAAAAACAAATATTGGTCGAATTAACACTAAAGAAAACTTAAATCATTTGTATAATTATGGATTTCCGCAAAGTAACGCCTACTTCAGTAAATTTTCGTTCATAAATTTCGTTTTCAAATTTAATTTGTGTAATTACTCCCAGAAGTGAGGGCTATCACTTATCACATTAAAAAGTAACAAATTGTTAAGATATATATAAGTCAAAATTATACTGTACTGTAGGTGTAATAACACAAATAATAATAATTATTTAATTCAGTAGGCTTCATTCCTTTTTCAACGCAGTAACACCAAAACGCACCTACTCATAATGGTACACCACTGGTACAACAAAGTAGGCTAAAACATAATATAGGCATCGCCTACAATTGCAATAATGCTATGTACTACATGAAATTATTATTTCACAATTTAAATTTAAATTCAATTAAATTGAGTGAAGTTCAATGACTTCTCGACTGCACTCACAAATTGTGTAAATGGTTTGTTCACACGTATTTTAATATAAGTTATTACATATTAATATTACACGTTATTAAGAGACAAATGATTTTATAATTTCCTTTTTTTTTATTAAATAATTTAATAAGAATAACGAACAGCCTTACAAATAAACTTGGTCTAAAGTTATGAAAAGATTGCTTATTGTAGGTATTTAGTATCTAGCGTAAGGAAACATTTTAAGAGTGGGTGTTAAATAGAAGTTTGATAATCAAATAACGGAACTAAAATAAAATAAATTAATTTTAACACTAGTGCTAAATTTATTTAGGTTCATAATGCGGCAGGCACTGCCTAATTGCCTATATGATATGCACGCCCCTGAGTAAAAGTCCAATTTAGAATAAATATTTGAATATTTAAATATAATAATTGAACACTGGGTTTCTGATTGTAAATATGTAACTACACCACCATACTGTATATTCTGACCTTCTATTGAAGCAAAACTGAAAACGTATTCACTTCAAAACTCTACAGAATTTCGTGCACAAGGCTATCACCATATCGAGAAGCTATTTTAATCCCAAGTCACCGCGAATTGTAGTTGTTTTCACGCACGTACGCAGAGATATCAAATTTTCCAGAGTTACGTGAGGTCACGCTACTAACGATCACTGCATGCCTTATTCAGTGACATTCTTTGAAGGAATTGCCTTATTCTGTCGTGCCCTACGACCGTGTCAAGCCATTGTGTGCACATATATAAAGAGGGTATAATTCACATTGAGTACGAGTGGATTTTGCTTTGATGGTGCATGCTCCGCGTTCATGTGATTGATTTTCTAACAATGGGCTCGGATTTGTTTAGTTAATGAGAGTTAAAGGAATGTATTTACAATAAGTCTGCCACGCCATGGATCCGCCAACCGTAAGGTGAAAAATTGTATAGTCCAGTTTCTGTCACAATTCCTTTTACCAGTGGTAGGCTCCTTTGTACACAGATTATGGGTACCACAACGGCACCTATTTTTGCCGTGAAGCAATAATGTGTAAACGTCACTGTGTTACGGTCTGAGGGGCGCCGTAGCTAGTGAAATTACTGGGCAAATGAGACTTAACCTGTCAGTAACTGTATTGTAATGGGTAGGGCGTATCAATTACCATCAGCTGAAGTCCTGCTCGTCTCGTCAATTATTTTCATAAAAAAAATGTATTTACAATAAGTCTGCAACACGATTGACCAGCAACCGTACAGTGAATAATTGAAAAGTCCAGTTTCTGTCACAAATTACACAAATTCGTATCTATCATCTGAATTGGCGTTGCAGAGAGATGATGTTTCATTGCACGTGTTCTATTTCCATTTTGCATCTTTTGTGAAAATCACCAACTTACCTATTCCAGGGTACAATGACATATGATGACAGGGTTAATCCATAGTACCACTCTATGAACGTCTTACAATTGCCGCTTTACGGAACAATTTTTTCTCTGTGGTGTTTCGATCAGTAAGGCTATTGGTTCACCTGGTCTTGCCAGAAAGAGAGGTCATAAGGCCTAACATCACTTATACTTTACAATTCTTGAATATACATTTGTATATCAATTTACTTCGAACTCTCTCGGATTTTGTAAATAGATCCTGCTTTGTAAATTAAACTTAAGTCCTAATCAAAGTAGACTAGGTAACAAAAAAATTGAATTAACACTAAAGATATAAGTTTATAATGACTGAGACTTAAATAGACAGAAGTTAGATAGTTGTAATAGACAAAAGTTTTAAAACTCGATTTTTGCCTGGGTTGCCTTACAACCCGTATAATTAGTTTCTGAAGAAATGTTTATTATGTACACACAGTACGATTTTATTGTATTATGTATACACATAATATTATGTTTAGGTTGATGTGATGCAAATTCTAATTCAAATATTTTTATTAAAAGCAGGATGTGACATCACTTATTGAAAGTCAAAAACTACCACCCATTCCAAAACGAATGCCTCAGATCTGAGAAGAATGGGCGCAACAAACTCAGCGGGCTTTTTTTTCATCGAAAAATATGTTTACAAAGTAATATTGTACAGTTAAACTTATTATTTAATAACCTGAGGGCGGTCACTCTATTCCCAATCTGCGGTATCATTAAGAAAGTCATTTATGTTATAGTAACCTTTACCACACAAACGTTTTATTACAATTCTTTTGAATAACGTAATACTTTTGTTTTGAACATTTTCTGGGATCTTATTGTAAAATTATATACATCGCCCCACAATAGACTTACTAACTCGACTTAGCCGAGTAGTAGGCATTATAAGTTTATGTCTGTTTCTGGTGTTAACATTATGGTTATGACAGATTCTAGCAAATTCACTTGTTCCTATTACATTATCAAGAATATATTTAGAAGCAACAGTCAAGATGTTAATTTCTTTGAATTTTGCTCTCAATGATTCTCTAGGACCTAGGTTATAAATAGCGCGAATAGCCCTCTTCTGCAGCACAAATATTGTATTAATATCGGCAGCGTTGTCCCATAGCAATACACCATAGGACATAATACTTCGATTCGAATAAATTATAATTTGGTAACGGACCGACGACTTATATAAAACTACGCTCTCACATATGTTATTCAAAACTCACAAGTGAAGTGAATGTTATTCAGAGAATTGCCGTTCGAATATTGTTTATTCGAGGTTTGTTTAACTTTGGTTTGTTATGCTAATCGGAGTGTGTACCTATCTATCTATCTACTATAAACATCGGTGTATACTTGTGTATTCATACACATATATATATATTACTCTTACCACTTTTATAACGTATGTATTCCATATATATAACAAGTTTACATGTATTTGCCTAAGTCGTCATAGCAACATAAATTTATCTATTTATCTACATTTATTTAAGTTAATTCCATTAAATTAACGTAGGATATTAATCATGGTTTACTTAAACTAGCGTTATATTGTAATTATTAATACATGTATGTTGTTTGGGAACCAATAAATAAATAAATAAATATGTACTTTTACCAGTTTTTTTTTTAAAAGTTAACTTCAAACGTACAAAACGTTTGAAGTTAACTTTTATATAGTATACTAGCTGACCCGGCAAACGTTGTTTTGCCATATAAAGTATAATTCACGCGATAGTTTTATAAGTAATAAAACATTGCCTATATTATAGCCTGTACAGCATTTTGTTCTATTGTCAATAGTTTTTGCAGCGCACGCAAAAATAGATTTTCGATTTTACACCTTGTGTTACAAAATAGCAATTTAAAAAAAAAACAGAGCCTTCCTCGATAAATGGACTACCCAACACTGAAAGAATCATTCAAATCGGACCAGTAGTACCAGAGATTAGCGCGTTCAAACAAACAAACACTGCAGCTTTATAATATTAGTATAGATAATATATTTAATCCTCTTTAATATCAAAAGCATAAAAGGCATATTTTTCTCAAAATTCTTTTAGAATTCTTTTTGATGTCATTTCTAATAAACTAGATACTAATACCGCTTCGGAAACAAATGGCGTAACATAAAAAGTATGCTTTTTTGCGTTCTTTTCAATAAAAATATACAATATTGTACAGTCATTTCTATCGCTATAAAATAATCATATATCCTCACTTGAAAGCTAATATGTGTAAATATGTTTGAAGCAGTTTAGTCACTTACCTATGTAGTCAATGATTTATTTGATGAGCTCTTACTATTTTATTATGCTCTTTTTTCCTAGGTCAAATACTATTGATTTCTTATAATTTTAAGTACTTAATTTAAGATCTATCTATGCGTGTGTCTACAGGTCCCATAGTGGTAACGCAGAAACGGACCACCTCATGGGCTGCGTTCAAGCGGCATTTGATGACGTGCTTGCTCAGATCCCCTCCGCTGAAATCGTAGTCTTGGGTGATTTCAACGGGCACAATGCCGAATGGCTTGGATCACGTACCACAGACTACGCAGGGCGATCTGTGCATAATTTTGCATTGGCGTATGGTCTGTCCCAATTGGTTGAGTCGCCGACGCGGCTCCCGGATGTGGATAGCCACATGCCGTCCTTATTAGATCTTCTGCTGACTACACATCCCGATGGTTACCAGGTCTCTGTCGACGCCCCTCTTGGAACGTCCGACCATTGCCTGGTCAGGAGTGTAGTGCCTATTCGACGCCAACGTCGCAGACCACCAGCGACCCGCCGCGTTTGGCACTACAAGTCAGCAGATTGGGATAGGATGCGTTCCTTTTTTGCATCCTACCCTTGGGGCAGGGTTTGTTTCCTTTCGGATGATCCTAGTGCCTGCGCCGTTGCAGTAGCCGATGTGATACTGCAGGGCATGGATATTTTTATACCAAGCTCTGTAGTACCGATCGGTGGCAGATCACAGCCCTGGTTCGATGCGTCAGTTAAAGCAGCATCTGACTGCAAAAAACAGGCGTATTGAACTTGGGTTGCGGCGCTGGGCTCAAAGGATCCGAACTGCAAAGTTCTGAAGAGGAAATATAACCGTGCCTCCAGATTTTTTAAGCGGCAAATCGCCCGTGCGAAATCGAAGCACGTCGTCAAAATTGGCGAGCAGCTTTCCAGTTACCCGACCGGAACACGCAAGTTCTGGTCGTTGTCGAAAGCTGCTCTTGGTAACTTCAACCAGCCGTCCATGCCGCCGTTGCACATGAGGAATGACACCCTGGCCCATACGGCAAAAGAGAAAGCCGATCTCCTGTGCACTCTTTTTGCCTCCAACTCGACTCTTGACGACAACGGAAAAACACCGCCGACCATCCCGCGGTGTCAGAGCTCCATGCCTGAAGTACAGTTCCGACAGAAAACTGTTAGGCGAGCTCTGTTTTCGTTGGACGTCGAGCGGGCCGGATGGCATTTCTCCAATCGTGCGTAAAACGTGTGCCCCTGAGTTGACGCCGGTGCTAACGCGTTTATTCCGGCACTCTTATTCAAAAGGCGTAGTCCCTGATTCATGGAAATCAGCCCTTGTCCATCCGATCCCAAAAAAAGGAGACAGTTCGGATCCGGCAAACTACAGGCCTATTGCTATTACCTCCCTACTCTCCAAAATTATGGAGAGCATAATTAACCGCCAGCTCTTGGTATACCTTGAGGGTCACCAGTTGATCGACGACCGGCAGTACGGCTTTCGCCATGGTCGGTCGACTGGCGATCTTCTGGTATACCTAACACATAGATGGGCTGCGGCTATTGAAAGCAAGGGGGAAGGCCTGGCAGTTGGTCTGGATATAGCGAAGGCCTTTGATCGTTTATGGCACAAGGCGCTCCTCGCAAAACTTCCATCATTTGGGCTTCCCGAGAGCTTATACAAGTGGACCTCCAGCTTCCTCACTGGGCGCAGCATACAGGTCGTTATCGACGGTTATTGCTCGAATCCCAAGCCCGTGAACGCTGGAGTGCCCCAAGGCTGTGTGCTATCTCCCACGCTGTTTCTTCTGCATATCAATGATATGTTGGACACCGCCAACATGCATTGCTATGCAGACGACAGCACTGGTGATGCCGTATACACGGGCCATGCAGGTCTCTCTCGGGAAAACGTCGACCAGTGCCGGGAGAAACTTGTGTCTTCTATCGAGTCCTCTCTCGAGAAGGTCGTGGAATGGGGTAAGTTGAACCTTGTCCAATTTAACCCCCAGAAGACTCAAGTTTGCGCGTTTACCACTAAAAAAACCCCATTTGCCGTATCACCGCTCTTCGAGAACACTTCCCTTAAAGCCTCGCTTAGTATCGGAATACTGGGTCTCGAAATCTCGAGCAATTGCCAATTCCGTGGCCATCTGGAGGGCAAAGCCAAACTGGCTTCAAAGAAACTGGGCGTCATAAATAGAGCACGGCAATACTTCAAGCCGGCCCACATTCTAGCGCTCTACAAAGCGCAGGTCCGGCCTCACATGGAGTATTGCTGTCATCTCTGGTCTGGCGCACCCCAGTATCAGCTCGATCCATTAGACCGCGTGCAACGCAGAGCAGCTCGAATTGTCGGGGACCCAGTACTCTGTGAACGGCTGGATCACTTGGCGTTGCGTAGAGACGTCGCTTCATTGTGTGTCTTCTACCGCATTTATCACGGGGAGTGTTCCGAAGAGCTGTTCAACCTGATTCCTGCCGCCGAATTCCACCTTCGCACGACACGCCACAAGTTACGATATCATCCCCACCATCTGGATGTGTGGCGGTCCTCCACAGTGCGGTTTTCAAGGAGCTTTCTTCCTCGTACCACGAAGCTGTGGAATGAGCTTCCTTGTGCGGTGTTTCCGGGACGATATGACATGGGTACCTTCAAGAAAAGCGCGTACACCTTCCTTAAAGGCCGGCAACGCTCTTGTGATTCCTCTGGTGTTGCAGGAGAGTGTGGGCGGCGGTGATCACTTAACACCAGGTGACCCGTACGCTCGTTTGTCCTCCTATTCCATAAAAAAAAAAAAAAAAAAAGATAGTGAGATATTTAATAACTAATATTTTTTTCTTATTTAATAATGTTTTAATATTAATTTGCTAAGACGTATGTAGTGCTTTGTTTATGTCAGATTTGTAACTAATTATAATTGGGGTGTCTTCTAAAAAATAATACCTGACTTAGTTATTAAGGAAATGTATTGGGTGCTTACCCTGTTGGAGCAATAAATAAATTCAATAAATAAAACTACAAGAATCGTACAGCCCGATGTATACTCGAATAACAAAACATACAATCTGTCGGGAATCAAACCCGCAAACCGTTTTAGACGCAAACATTTATTTATTTATTCTCTCAAACAAGTTTCGTAGGTATTGTTTGGGACCTCAGTTAAATTCTTACCACCGTTCCAAGACAAAAAGCGTTTTGACAGATGAGAAACGACCCCCTTTCCTCCGGGTACTCATTATTGCGCTTTTTAATTAAATAGAATCTATAAAATACCTGCTGACCCAGCAAACAAATGCATATAAATTAATAAAAAAAAATTCTAGAGTGTAAAAAGTAGATGCAACCGATTCTCAGACCTACCAAATTTATCGTAATACAATCTAACTTTCAATATTTTTTGTTTTAACTAACGTGTTGTTGTTTTTGTTTTGTGAATGTTGTATACACTTTAATGTTACACTTCGAACCATAGTTATATGTTATGAATAATTATTATTAGTTATATATAATATTTAATAGTTTATAAGAGGTAGATATGTCACTAGCGCGCCGAATCAATCGCCTAAATGGAGTCAATTGGTTGCTTTGGTCGTAGTCGCTCTCTCGATACGAAAACGGTACGCACGCGTTTGTTGTTGACAGAATTGCTTACAATTAGATATAGGTACACCGGTTAAAATGCGGTTTGTTTTGTTATGTCTGTATGTTTTTCATTGTTTTATGTACATATAATTGATATCAATGTGGCTGTATACTATAATTAATATTAAATTATTTTTCTATAAAATCAATGAAACTTTATTGTATACTTGTTGTTATCAATTCAAATACGAAGCAATGAGAAAATTAGATTTATCTCTTTTTCGCATTTACTATCCTTCTTTGACGTGTAATCGTAATGTAGTGTGCTATTGCAATTTTAAATTATTCATGTGTGCGTTAGTGTTTCATTTATAAACATCGAATGTTGTCTACGCCTATCTATACTTTTAAATATCATTGATGGAACAGAATAATATAAAAATCGCGATACAAAAATAGGAGTTAATTTGTTCAGGGTTGAAAATATAGGGTTGTATCTATTTTTTAATGTTGTATCATAAAAAAATAAAAAATTACGTCCAAAAAATAGAAAAATAAATTTCAGACCGAAACACAGTTACGTTTACACATTATTGCTTCACGGCAATGCCGTTGTGGCACCCATAATCTAGGCGTCATCCTGTGCAAAGAAGCCTCCCACTGGTACATTGAATTGAAGACCGAAACACAGTAATGCTTACACGTTACTGCTTCACGGCAGATATAGGCGCATAAGTCTGAGCAAAGTCTAAGTACACTCTATAGATCTCAGCCTACATCTCTATCTATCTCTAATCAGATGTAACACAAAATAATGAATATTATTTAATAGAATCCAACTGAACTTTACGTAACATACACGTAATAAAGAGTAATGATCGTTTATAGGTTACAGAAACCCTAAAGAAAGGGTAATAACGGGATCACGCGGCTTCATAAAATTAATGAAGGGCTGAAAAGCTTTACTACGAAAGGCGTTTGAAAAAAAGGCTTATTTTCTACAGAATCCACGATCAAACCGTATGAATCCGCCTTAACAAACGTCTTACACGCTCTTTGCCGCGGGGGAGACCGGGATCGCCTTCGACCGCGGAAACCATTACTCAACGTACGGATTCTTTTTCATTGGATATCAGTGATGTCACTATCAGTCAACCTTCCATTACTTATCAGTCCTCGCTCCTACATTATTCGCTACATTACGCTGAAAACTCTATCTCGTTCTGAGAAAACATATTTTGTTATTTCAATTCGAATATAAAGCGATCGTAAAAAATTACACGCTTTTACAACAGACGTTAATACTCGAGATGTTGCTACATTAAATTTATATTAGGTTTTCAGGGATCCACATGCCCCAATAAAAACGGATAACTTGAATGTACATTTGTGCGTCCGTCAGTTCGTCACAGCAGGTAAGTCACGAGTTTACTTGATGGAATTAGTTGAATTTTGAATTAAAATATTATTCATTTGTACGTATTTCACAATAATGTTCAACTAACATAAATGATTGTCTAATATAGGGTAGACACAGTAGATAAGTTAAGACTATAACAAACATATTTCAGGTTGTACAGAGGTTGTGTACTTCTAATAAAAGAGCTTCTCGTTTGTTAGTTTTATAAAATATACGAATTAAATTCCGCCCCTAAAAATGTAAAACTCATAATACTTCATTGCTTAAATCATCTTAGAAATGTTATGGTAGCGCACATAATATATATAATTGGAAGACTTGACTTTGAGCGTTCCCGTCTTGAAGATCTTGACGCCAAACGCCTGATCCGAAAAACTCGACCTAAGCCCTCCTACAACTATACTCGCAATTCAAGTGGGTCTCTTTACTTCACAAAACAAAATTTGGTTTTGCGAGTCATGCTCGCGCTTAATGAAGAGCCCAGGCGAAGACGGGGTAAGGGTGTCGCCGTCGACGGATACGTCTGGGAGGACATCATATATAATTGAATTGAAAAAAAAAAACTTATTTGATTTTCACGCTTTGGACGAGACCAAAGAATATGTAATTGTCTCTACGCAAGTTCAATTGCCTCTAGTAGTCTTTCGCGTCTAACGTAGGTAATATTTAAATGTCGACTTAAATAATTACTTCAAATTGAGTTGATTTAAGGCGAAAAAAGTGATCGTAATAACCTAAACACATAATCGGATTTGGTACGGCCGAACCATCGGTCGCGGTCTGGTAGCGCGCCATATTCGATGGTATGTCGCATCGTTCATCACACAAAATTATTATTATTACCGTCTGGTTCGTAATGAGTAGGAAGCCGGACCAATCGGTGCGATGCGCCAACCGGACCGTCCGATGATCCGGCCGTACTAAATCCGACCATGTGTTAAGGCTATAAGACTAGTACCGCGTCCCGCGTGGTAGCTGGTACTTCAATCAACGAAGATGTACCCGCTCCATTTGCATCATAACCATCGTTGCATCACTCGCTCCGGTTGAATGTCAACTTCGAGGCTGTGCCCCTTTGAAGCCGTCTATTCAAATTATTGCTTCAAACTTTATGAGGGCACAATTGAGTGTTATTGTTGATCGCTGGCTGGAATTATAACACTCACAATTTCTGTTCACACCCTGACATTTATAAATGTAATTGCTTACGGCTTTTGTTTTGTAGTAATTGCCACATTTTGTTAGATGATTTAACGCGTTGGCGTATAATTGGAGTATATTTGTAATTTATGTTCAATGCGATTCAAAGGGATCAAAATATATTTTGTACCACAATTTTTTTTTAAATTGCTAGATTAGTGAAAACATAACATGAATGTATTTTTGTGTATATTGTTTAAAATGTTGACCAAATTATAGTAAATACTCATATCTCTTAGTTTGTGGACCCACAGATATTTAGATATTTAACATAATTTCTGCACATCATACATTTTTGCGTAACCTCAAAATATTAAAATATCAATTCTTGATTTGTTTTATGTCCCGGAGAATCAGGATCAAACTTTATTATTAATTACCGTTTTTATTTTTCTGCTCAATATTAAAATTATCCTACATGACGACCTAATTTCGCCTCTCGTCTTTTCTGGCAACTCATTCGGTTTTGTATTGAATACCTAGGCAAATTTGTAAGGTTAATAATATTTCATACAATGCCTTAATATTTACGTATAACGTTCCATCGACAAAATTGATTCATGATCCAATTTGCAGATAGTTCTTCTAAAACCATGAAAACAAGTAGCTTTATATTATATTTACACAAAAAAGATTGTATGACCATTCATGGACTGTCAGTATCTAATAAAATGATAACAGTTACTTATTTAATGTATGTTCAAGCAAATTTTTACCTTCTTATTTATTACTAGCTGATACCCCGCGACGTCGTTCGCGTACATATTTTTACATCTTGGGTTACATTATTGTACTTTTAGAAGGGATCCAAAATTTTTTGAAAATGTAATGTACATAGGGTACACGTATCAGCCGGGGATAATGTAGCTTCCCAACAGTGAAAGAATTATTCAAATCGGTTCAGTAGTTGCGGAGCCTATTCAATACAAACAAACAAACAAACAAACAAACAATCAAATCTTTCCTCTTTATAATATTATTAGTATAGATGACTGTAAGAATGACATTAGAGCCGCTATCCAACTGCTACCACAAGAAATCGCTAAAATAGCGCATAATTGAAACCATTTCTTGACGGTTTATATATAGCTTATATTTTTACAAAAAATAATTGTGTTTACAGAAAATTAGACGAAAATTCATTTTTTCTTTACATTTCAATTTAATATAGTCAGTGCGAAAAAATCACCAAAATAAACTAACTTTTACAGTTGGAGTCATGCTAATCATTCAATCTAGATACAAATTGGACGAAAATTTATTAATTGTATATACTATTGAACATGATAAAATAAAATTAAAAATGCTTCTAATTCTAAATTAAAACTATGGCGATCTTGTGTGTGAGAGGTAACCTAGCTTCGCTCGATTCCTGTAGGCCATCGGCTCAGTCCCCAGCCTTAAGGTGGGCCACGATTTCATTTTAATTAGTAATATACAGATCGCCGGTAACACACTGGATAAATAGTAAGGTACCTACGTAATAAAGTCAGAAACATGTTGGGCGAGTCATATCGCACTATGATAATAAATGTACGTCTAGATCTAAATCGATTAGCAATAAAATCATGATACAGTGTTAACTATGAATCACGTACAGATCTGAGTCACGGACGGCGCTAAGAGATGTTCTGAGAATAGCAAATGAAATAAGTAACCTTGGCAATCAGAAGTAAATCACTCGGTTACTTTACTTTTGCGTTACTTATTTTGTCTGCTGTGTTACGATTCTACTACTCTTATTCGCCTAGTTATAATTAAATTCAGTATATACGGAGATATCTTATATCTTTAAACAAGCAATAATGTGAATCTCGGAAACGGCTCCAAAGGTTTTCATAAAATTTAGTATACATATATATATTTAGATTTCGGGGGCGATAAATCGATCTAGCTAGGTTTCAATTTAAATGTAGTTTTATCCGTGTTTTAATGAGAAACTGCTAAAATAACATTTGAATACACAGGTGAATTTTGCTACTATATACAAGACTATAATAAGCTATGATGGGACACTGGGTGATCCGGAAAGCAGAAGACCCCGGTTCGAATCCAGATGTCCTATTAGTTTTTTTTTGTTTGAGTTTTGTACTTTCTTTAAAAACCGAGCAGGGCTCGGTCGTCCGGTTATTACTTATTTAAACGTTAATTTCGATTGAGTAAAAAACAGTGGTTTATTACACATTACATTAACAGTGAGACAGTGTGGGGAAAGTCAAAACCGTAGGCTATGCAAGAAACTTATTTTAAAGAAATTTATTTCTTAAAACAATTTTAACCCCAATTTTTCAATTGATATTACAATTTGAAACTATCCAGTAAAACTTATCTTTTAAAAAAAAAGAAAACTAAATAATAAAATTTATAATTTAATAAAACAAAATAGTAATTAAGTCCTTCAACCCGGACACAATAGTAGAAGCGAAAAATCGTAAATAATAATATTAAATTAACTCACGAAAACGTTATCAAATGAAATGATGAAACAATTCAAATTGAAATATTGCCTCTGTAAAAAATTGAAGTTCGTCATTGAATGAGTTAAACGAGCTGTCCCTTTTTAATAATTTATTTTAATAGCATTTTAAACCCTACATCGGTAATGTCATTGGCACGTCGCAGGGCCCTGTTTTTACGTGCTGTAGGATCACTTGATATCGCCACTCAGCATCGAGAGCGTCAGTTGTAAAGGGCAATTCTGTCGAATAAAGATAAATGGGTCTATGAGGGCTCGGGGGTAGAGTAAGGGGGGCGGGGGGGGAAGCGGGCATGAAGCTAATTGGTTGTCAACGATGAGTCCGGTTCCGTTCTCAGTTCAAGTCTCGGCTAACGGCTTTGCTAGCGAACGACTCGACAGCCGACGACTTATCGATGTAAGAGCGTCGCAGCAAACAATAGCTCTCATATATCGCCCCATAAGTAGATATTATGGTTTTATTTTAAGACTTAGGCTGGGTTCCACCAACTAACCTTAACAATAGCAAACACCTGTTAAAATATCGGTTGCATAGTTTGACAATTTCTAGATGACCGTCCAATCATCGCCGCTTAAAGCTATTGTTAATGTCAAATAGCTAAAAAGCGACATGTTAAAAGTTTCAAACAAATATTCTATATTGATTTCATATTTCATTTTTTAACTTTAACAATGCCAAGGAATAAGATTCAGACATGAA